>JANHGC010001248.1:21402-31811 GCA_027560395.1 Boaedon fuliginosus
TATAACCTATTCTCATGCCCCCCCCCCAAAAAAAACCGTCCATCTCCTTAGGAGGATATGCTTCCAAGAATTGGGACCATACTGCTTTCTCCGAATATCAAATTGAAAAAGCGAGTTGAAATAAACATCTTGCCTTCTTCATTAAGGATGGTCCCTTCATTTAATGGCAACTTTAGATTTGCGGTGGATTGTAAGTAGTGTGTGTGTATTGGTGGTGTGCTTTGTTAAATTGAAAACAAACAAACGAAGTGATCAGAATTAAATGAGAAGAAGGGACTGTATTTTTAAAAAGTTTTATTCTTCATGCAAAACAACAATAACATTTTAGGTGCAGGTGAGATTCTTGAAACCATCACCGATTTGAGCTGTTAATATCTGCTTGTAGAGAGCAGAGATCAATCTTCGCCAGCCTAAAATCCTTCCCACGTGTTGAACCACAACTCTCACCGCCATCAGCTATGTCCTGGGAGATTATGTAGGGGTGTAACGAGAATGGTGGAAGTTGTGGTCCCAAATATGACAAGTGATTAGACTGGGGGAAGCTAGCTGGGATCTTTGTCTGTGTAGGGGCGTGTAGGATTGCAGCTAAAAGCCTGTACAGAGAAACAGATAGCGTGCTCAGAAGAAATCCTTGGGAATCTTTGGCAATTGTGTCTTCCCAGAAATGAGTTCACCCGTTAAGTGAAGCAGGGTAAGGAAGAGGCACCAAAACCGCATCTTGTCTTTTCCGAAAGGAGTCCCTTTTCTTTTTAGAAGCTCTCCTCCTTAAAACACCAGCAGTAGATTTTAAAAGAACAACTAGCTAATCAAATGGAGGTTCATCCATTTTTTCTTTGGTACCTCCCCCCGCCGCCCGCCCGCCAAAAAAATAAATTTCCCTCCTAGGGAAAGAAGGAAATTGACTAATCTTTGGTCTTTGCAGTCTCAACAGAAAGATGAATAGTCTGTTCTTTCTCCTTCTTTCTTCCACCCTTTGAGTTTCTAAGGGCGGAGCTGAAGTCAGTAAAAGAGAGCCTTAATTATAAGTAATGTTGTGTGCATTTATCTTCAGACACACCATGAGGGGGAGGGGGGAAAACATCTAGGTAGGAGAGCGTTGGTTCTTCTGCCTCTGCTCCCAGCTTCAAAGCTTTTCCTCACTTTGTATTTTGGCCTCCCTTGGTTCGTATTATGTATGTAGTAAGTTCTAAGTTTCAAGTTGCCTGCATCTGGGCAGATTCTACACAGGCTGAGCACAGACACTCCCCATTCCAAGGTCTCCTTAGCGCTCGGGTTTCCCTCTGACAGGCAGGCAAAGTTTCATTGAGGAAGGCCAGTGTGTTGCTAAAGGTTACAACTCTGTAACTTTTCAGACAGGAAGGCCAACACTGAAGAAAGCATCTAAAATGGACACCTTCAGAAGTTTTCCTGGTGACCAAACAAAATTTATTGCTTCAATTAGATTTTGTTTTAAATTTCCTGGTAGCCATCTGCTGTATCTAAATGTGAGCAAGGCTTTCCTTCAAAGCAAGAGGCCTTCGTTGCTTCATTGCAAAGCTGCACTTCATTGTCTCTCTAAGAGGTGCTAATGCTCTTTTGCTGCAGGTACCGAGAACAGAGTCAAGTTTTTAGGCCTTGATAGTCGGAAACCTGAGGGCTGTTTTTGTTGGTGGAGTTGAAGCAGCTATTCCAGTAAGGCAGATTTCAACTAGGTTGAAGGATCTTCAGGTTTAAGGATCTTATTGATCTAGAGGTCAATAGGAAGAATTTAAGACTTCCATTGGAGAAGGTACATGTATGTGGCCGTGAAGCATGTTGCCACCTGTGTATCTATGGTACTTCTACTTCCAGGTAATATTGAAGCAACTATTAACAATGCATTTTTTTAAAAAAATAAGATCCCCTGGGGTCTTTGGAACATGTTCTTCAGTAAGAGTGTGGTTAACTAAAACAATCCATCCATATTTCCAACCATTTGGCAAATCAATTCTGTTACTTTTCTCTCCCCAGTAACATTGGAGTTCCCTAGCATTCTTCAAAATGAAGACCCAGATTGTTGGGGTCAATAAGCTGACTCTGTAACTGCTTGGGGAGTGTTGTAAAGCTCTAATAAGCAGTATATAACATCTGAGTGCTATTACTATCCATGTTGTAAGCTGCCCAGAGTCCTTCAAGAATTGGGTGGCATAAAAATGTAATAAATAAATAAGAATAAATAAAATTGCTATAGCCAAGTTACCATGCCAAATTAGATTTTTTACATATAATCTTCCATTCTTTTACAAGAAAGGGATTGTGCATTTGACATGTATGGCTAGTAGATTAACTTAATAAATTTCTCAGTGGATATGCCCAAGAACAAAGATGTATCTGAGGTATAAACATGCGCGCGCACACACACATATTAAGAGCATAAGGAGCACTGCAACCAAACAAGACAGGCACAGACTTTAAGGGGTAGTTAGACCTGCAGAAAAAAACAATTGCTACCAACCTGCCTTCCATTGAGGACCTGTATACTGCATGAGCCAGAAAGAGGGTTGTGAAAATATCTACAGATCTCTCATATCCTGGACATAAACTGTTTCAACTTCTTCCCTCAAGGTGATGCTATGTAGGGCATTGCACACCAAAACAATTAGACACAAGGACAGTCCCCCCCCCCATGCCACCACTCTGTTAAACAACTAATTCCCACAACACTGTCAAATTACCAAATAGGGCTGTATTACTATTATCCTTCTCATATTTCCTATTACCTATTTCCTTATCTTACGACTGTGTGTTGCTTGTATCTTACAATTTATATTGTTTTACTTGGTATCCTAGTATGATTTATGTGGATTGCTTATTTAGTATCCTATGACTATTACTAAGTGTAGTATCTTATGAATTATGATGAATGTGTTTTTACAATGATTATGATCCTGTTTATCACTTGTTGCTTGTTTGTACACTGAGATATTATATATCAGAGACAAATTTCCAGTGGGTCCAGTCAAACATGGTCAATAAAGAATTCGACTGTACTCTTCTGAAAATCAAGGAGACCTTGCCTTCATTAGCCTTTTTCGTTGACTGACAACAGAAATTCATAATCTTATGTTTGACAACAATAAGATCAGTTACACATACACATTATGAAACTGGAGCCATCCTTCCATCAGTGTAAATTGTTTTCAAACAAGGGTTTGTTTCCTGTACAACTGCACACAATTTCACATCAGATATCCATGTTTATGAAAGGAGGGAAAGAGCTTATGGAAAAAGGAAAAAAAAATGAGGTTCTTATTGTACTCTGAGATTTGGAGCCATTGAATTCAGTGAGTTTACTTCTTGATAACTGCTTGAATTACAAGAGTATTCCACTGTTTGTTTTTTACTCATATTGAAGATATTACATATCTCAACAATTTCAGTTGTTCTTGTTTAGAAGCAGCATTCAGAATTTCAGGATTCTGCTTAATTTCTGGTATTTTATAGAACTCACTTTGAAGGTTTTAATGCTCCTCTCCTTCAGTTTTCGCTTCCTTAGGTCTGTACGTCGCATCTCCCCACCCTCCCCCCGCTGGGCATATTAGAAATGTTAGATATTGATTGTAATTACCAAAGATGTGAGCAGCTGAGGTTTCTTCTCTAGGTGATAAGGGATATCTCCTGCTATGCTTCAGGGATAATTGTCTTCCAAATCCAGCAATACTAATATCAACTTGTCTTTAAAAACTGGGAACAAAACTTTAGGGTTACACAGACACGCATATATAAACCCTTTCGGTTAAGACAACTGAGTTGGAAGATCCCAAAAATTATTTTCTCTCATACACTGGGTCTACGACGATTCCTAAAGAAAAGGAGACGAGCATTCATGTCGCCAGGAGTCTTTTATTCCGCTACCCAACATCTCCGCGCAAGAGAGAGTAGAACAGTTCCCGAAATATCCAGGGAACCTGCCCCCCACCCCATCCGACTTTAGATTGTTTCTGGAATGTTCGTTTGTTCCGCAAAGATTCTGTGGAGAAGGAAAGTTTTCGCTAGATGGTGGCATATTAATCATTTTGCACTCTCCGCGACCGACTGGCAACAATTATTGCACCTGCTAGGGCATTCTTGGAATTTAGAGCATTAAATAAAATACGAAGGTTTCTACCTGCTCCCTTGGGAGAAAATTATCTGAGGCGTAAGTATCTTTAGTTACAGAGGCTTGAATCTAAAACGATTACAGGGATTCTTGACTAATTGTTTTTCCCGAACTTGCGTTTTGTCTCTGGTTTGAAAAGGGAATTTCCCTACGATTAATTTCCTTTCTAGCTCCTAGGTGTTTTAAAATCGCTTTGCCTCTTCCTCACCGTTCAAGTCACAAATCAAAGGCTAAAATGCGTCACCTTCCATCCTTTCCATTTTCTTACACGGAAGAGATCCGTTAATTTCCACCGGACCTTCCTTTTTACACCCCACTTTCGACCATTCATCATCCGATGTTACCTACGTAATAGTAGGTAGTCAAATCAGTAGTCCTACAGTTTACTTGCCTGCTGCACCTGAAGTATCTGGACAAGCTTAATCCATGAATCTAAACGTGGGGGGTGGGGGATTGCAAAACACTCAAGAGCACAGGCGTGTTTGAAGTTTTCTTTGTTTAATAGAGTTTGTAGCGTCCTAGCATTTACAGTCATAAAGTTAGGACCGCGTCGCTGAATACTAGACTTAGCGGCGTAAAGAAAAAAATCCCTGCTGGCGAAATCACCTTCCAGATGACAGCTTCAAGGCTGCTTCACCCCCCTTTAAGAAAAAGAATGTTCAAGCAAACTGGTCTTTCTCACTGGAAATATTCAGGCAGACCAGGTTAAGCACATTAATGGGGAAGCAGGCACCCCCTGCATTCACGCCGAGCTTAAACCTCCCGAGATGCCTGTCTACATTGACCAATATGCAAAGTTCAGGTACTTTTATAGTACATTTTCCTTGCTTATTGTTATTGATATTGTTATTGTTATTATTGTTGTTGTTTGTTCATTCATTCATTCCAAGGAGGCGAAGGTTTCAGAGCCAAGCGAATGTCGGTTTTAAGTGTCAGCCTTCCTCGCCGGCTTTTTCTCGCGGAGGTTCCCCAGGTTAGCGGAGCGGCATTCCTCGGCTTTCAAACGCGGCTGGCAGCAGGCGCCTGCGCCCTGCGGCTTCCTCGCTGCCTTTTGGAGCCAATTTCGAAGGCTGGGAGAGCACTTCTTCAAGGCAAGGGCGGGGGGCGGCGGCGGGGCGGGGCTCACTGGCCTCCAAATTGGTTCCCAGCCGGCCTGGGGCAGCGTTCAAACGAGGGGAGCCAAGGAGTAGGGGGAGGCTTAATCAAAACCATAGCGCTTCAGTCCAATGGCTTCTCTCCCTCAAAGTTAGCCCACCGTCGCTCCCGTCAGGAGATCGGAGCTAACCCCTCCCCCCACAACCTCTAAAGGTAAAGGGCGCTCTCTTTCTCTCACTTCCCTCCCACTTCTGTTATTTCAAAAGCGGCCTGGGGAATCCCGTGTCCTCAGGAGTGGGACAGCGGATCTTTTGGATTCCCTTTATTCAATAATAATAAAACAACCAACAAGAAAATTGATCTTTGCTAATTCGGACATTGAAGTTCATCCATCCAAATTCATCCTTATTTTATTTTATTTTATTTTAATAAGATTTATAGGCTGCCCTTTCCCAAGGGACTCAGGGCAGCTTACAACAATAAAAACAGTATAAAAATAATTCAACATATATTAAAACACATTTAAAAACCCTTAAAACCAACTTTGAGGTGTTAACCTAATCCAGCCTGCAGAAGGAGCCATGTTTTAAGGGCTCGGTGGAAGGTTAGCAGGTTGGGGATGATCTGGATCCCCGGGTGAAGTTCATTCCAGAGGGCTGGGGCACCCACAGAGAAGGCCCTCCTCCATGGAATCGTCAGTCGGCATTGTTTGGCCGATGGAGGAGGGGCTCTATGCAGGCTCACTGTACATTGAGGGGTAAATGGCTGCAGGAGGCGCTCTTGTAAATCACCTGATCCTATGCCATTTACTACTTCCTGTGCAATTGCATTTTCAAGGGGAGCCCCTTGCAGAGTGCATTGTAGTAATCCATATGGCTGGTGACGAGGTTATGACAATGAACAGGGCCTCCCAATCCAAAAAATGCCCAGAAGTTTTGCTGAGTAAGCATAGATAGAATTGTACTTTTTTAATTTATATTTTATTGCATTTTAATGGAGAACAAGAACAAAACCCAATGATAACAATAATGGAGATACTATGTAAACATTGTCGAAAGGAAAGAACACATAAAAAGTGCTCTAAAAAATGAAAAAAACACAATAAAATATATACTATAACAATAAAAAGTTATTCTATATACTTGACTAATCCAAATGTTCAAATACTATATTTCTTACCGTGTTTCCCCGAAAATAAGACCCTGTCTTATATTTTTTTGGCCACCAAAAAAGGCATCAGATCTTATTTTGGGGGGATATAATCCACTGACTAACCTTGTCAGATCTCGAGGACTTAAAAGCTACACCATTGAATTACCTTTGCCTCCTTTCCAGTTAGGGGCACACGTATATTGGGAGCATGTGTAAAAATTAAGCTAGGTCTTACTTTCAGGGGAGGTTGTATTTTCAGGGAAACGGTATATATTTACCCGTATTTTTTCGAGTATAAAAATACTCCACTTTTTCCACCCCCAAAAGTGGGTGGAAATGTCTGCGTCTTATACAGCTAATGTTGTCAAGGCCCCGCCTACCTGCCGGCCCCCACCCTTTGGCCTCTGCCTCCCAGCAACTTGCCTCCTTGCAGCAAACAGCCTGTTTCAACTTCAGCACAGCCTGATTGGCACAAGCAGCTGATTGTTGGTTGGATTGGCCTCCCGACCATTAGCTGTTTCAGGCTGCAGGGATTATAATTCCCTATTACCACCTCTGTGTGCCCCATTTCCGGCGTCTGCATTGCATTTTTTGCCTCGACTCGCCCCATTTTCCACCCGTTCCAATCCCCACTGCCCAAAAATGAGGCACACAGAGGCTGAAAATGTGATGTGGAGGCTGAAAATGGGGCTCGCGGAGGTGGCAATAGGCTATGGCAATCCCTGCAGCCTGAAACAGCTGATGTTTGGGAGGCCGATCCAACCAACCATCAGTTGCTTGTGCCAATCAATGCCCTAATTGGGCTGTGCTGAAGCTAAAACAGGCTGTTTGCTGCAAGGAGACAAATTGCTAGGAGTAGAGAGAGATTTTTTTTCTTGTTTTCCTCCCTGAAAGCTAGGCGCGTTTTATACTTCGGGGCGTCTTATACTCTGAAAAAATGTGTATGACCATTTTGAACCTACTGTATAAATGAGTCCCATATTTTATTATACTTGTCTATATAAAGTCTATGTTCATAAGCAATCCACTCATAAGTGGCAAATACTTTCAGGTCTTCAATCCATTAAATAAACAGATCCATACATTTATCTTTCCAATGCTTTCAGTCTTTCAGCCATAGTAAATTCACAGAAGATTAATTTATGTTCTCCTGTTGTCAAATTCTATAGACTACTATATAATTCATAAGCCTCGAGTTCCCCTGACTGGGGAAATGAGGCGGGGTATAAATCTAATAAATAAATAAAAAATAAATAAGAATTTTATCCTTTGAAAATATTAGCTTTTGTCACAAAGTTATATTCATGTATTCCACTGCTTTCTCCCAAAACATGTTAAGGACATGGGTATCAAACTCACGGTGTCATGTTGCCGTACGTGATGTTTCACGACATTGTCCCCATTCGCGGAGCTGGGCTGGGTATGGCCTGTGCATGACGCATCAGGCCTGTGGACCGCCAGTTTGACCCCCCTGGTATAGGACATTGCAGGAAAAAAGTTTTAAAATATTATCCTTAATACTTCTCCAGCTCCCGGTTGAGATCAGAACCATCCCCACCTTATTGGCCTTCCGTAAAGCAACAAAGACCTGGCTCTGGCGAAGGCCTGGAATTAATGTGTCCCCCTTGGATGAATGTGATTGTAGATGGATGTGTTTTATTTTAATATTGTATTTTTATTGTTGTTAGGTGCCTCGAGTTCCCCTTGACTAAATAAATTAAATAAATAAATAGATAGATAGATAAAGTGCTGTTTTAAAGGTCTTCTACACAGAGAATAAATTCTGATTATCTTTTTTGTTCTATTAGTTGTAATTGTAAGTCCATTGACAGTCTTGCTATAGAAGTTAAGACATATTCCTGTGGCCTATATATTAAAGGAATCTCTAGTTCTTTATTCATTTATTGATATCTGTGTATCAGATTGATTTATTGATAAAAATATTTATAAAAACCATAGGTTTTTTTAGTCTTAAAGGATTTAGCAAGTTATTCTAGTATCTCAAAAGCTGAAAATGCTGCTGGTCCAAACTATGATGTTAACACATGCTTAATTGTAAATATTGCCATTACATTGTATCTGATAGATGATATTTGTCCCTTAACAGTTAACTCTTAACAGTATTTTACAGTTGTTACAAATTTATCTTCATCTGTTGGTCCAAAATTGATACTCCGCTTCCAACCAATTTTTCCATACCACTATCTTCTCCCAATTTTTAAAGTTGGATTTTCCATAAATTCAATTTGGCATGGGAAAAAGGATCATTTTTTATTAGACATGTTCCAAGATAGAATTTTATTGTATGATTAGTTTAAGTTTTCATTTTGTTGACATCAGTGGGCTAAATTATTGCTCAAATACTGTTGATTTAATTGGAATTAAGTCTGACTCCAGCCTAGTGGATTGAGTAGATTATCATGATTCAGTTGTATACCCAGAAAATGAAATAATGGAAATTAGATTGTACTCATTTTAAAAAAACAATGATTTATTAATTTAATAAAGAAATTATTAATATAATTGAAATACACATTCACACATGTATCAAAATATTTCACATTTTCACTGTGTAATACTGGACTTTTATTCAACCCTAACGTGCTCTAAGTTTGAATGAATACTAAAATTAAACAAAGAATATTGAACATTGCAAATATTATATCAGTTTGCCTTCTGATCAAAAGTATAGGGCAGTAGTGGCGAACCTTTTGCAGCCCTGAGTGCTAGAAGTCTGTCTGCGTGCGCATGCACTGCCACGTGCCCCTGCATCCTCCCATGTGCATGCATGTGTGTGCGCAACCCCCATCCTGCACTCTCCTGCCCTTGTTTGGAAGCACAGCTGATCGTTGGATCAGCTGTGTTTTGGCTCTGGAGATGCGGAGTGGGGTCGTGCATGCATGCATGCGCCAGGAGTGGGATGGGGGTCATGTGCGCATGCATGCGCAACCCATCTCATCACCACCCCACACATTTGCGCGTGTCTCCAGAGCTGAAACAGAGGCTTCCAGCAAAGGTATGAGAGACCGCCATGGAGTTCAGGCAGGTGGGCAGACCCACTTCAACGATGGTGCGCGTGCCTGGAAGGATGGCTCTGCGTGCCATTTCCGGCACACATACCACAGATTCGTCAACACAAGTATAGGGTATTATAAAATGGCTATGAACATTTTGGTTTCCATATAAGATAGAAATGGGGGCATTTGATGTGCAAAAATATTTTCTGGCCACACAGAATATAGAAATAGTTAAACGTTATGCACTATTTCCTATACATTTTCCCCATTGGATAAAGGGCTTCCTTTTCTGTTTGAATTTAATTTTTTTTACTGTTCCCATTGGAAGAAACTAAATGGAATAGTAATTACTAATTTAATTGCTGTATTGTTACATTTTCAAATAATTACATCAAGTGATTTATAGAATTCTGTTAATATTCAGAATATTCAGTTAATATTCAGAATATATCATAATTGCAAAATGTATGCCACAGATCTACCACAGATTTTAGTGCATGCTCTTAAGGAAGCAATCTTCCAAATGTTAAGTACAGCTCTCATAACTATTAGTCAGCATACCTAATATGTCTGAAGAAGACTTATAGAACTCTGATGTATAGAATTATAAAACTAGATATCATAGGAATAATTGAGTTTGTTAAAAGCAAGTACAATCTGTTATTTTTACTCTGAATTTATGACATTCTTCAGGTCAGTGATTTGTTTAATTCTATACCTTATTAAACTATTTGCAAATGACCATTTCACAATTACCAGATTCTGATGTCGATTACCACATTTTCCCGAAAATAAGGTCAAGCCTGATTTTTGGAGTACGCCTAAATATATGCCTTCCACATGAATATAAGCTTTACTGAAGAAGTGGGCATGGCCAGCACAGGAGGCAGCCCTTCCCTTCCCCGGTCACCTCATGGAGGTTCAGCCCCTTAATTGCTGCCTGCTGACCAGCTGAGCCAGCAAGGGCTGTGCAACTTGGTCCAGATCTCCAGAGCACTCCCCAGTCCCTTCTCTCTCTCTCTCTCTCT
>JANHGC010001248.1:104483-121039 GCA_027560395.1 Boaedon fuliginosus
TTGGCCGCCTCGAGTTCCCCTTTTGGGTGAAGAGAGGCGGGGTATAAATCTAATAAATTATTATTAATTATTATTATCACCTCCAGCTTGCTACTGCCAGCTTGCCACCTCCAAGTCGCCTCTGTCAACTCACTGTTGCGAAAGTCGCTGCAGGACAATTCCACATGGCCAACTTACTGTGTAGATAACTTGCTGTGGGAGGCTGGAGGCAGAGCTGGGGGCTGGGGGAGAGAACTGATGGACAGAGTGCAGAGTGTCAGCAGCAGCTCAGGGCTTCCCATTTCACACTGCTGCTGCCACCAAGCTCCAAGCCAAAGAGGCTGGGAATGGCAGTGGTGGGTGGGATGGGCAGCAGGGAGGAGGCAACAACTAGGACATCCCTTATCATACCCCTGCTGTCACTGCTGACCTCACCAAACTGGCTGCCCTGTGTTGTCCCATTCCAAGCTTCTGTCAATAAGCTAAATATCAATTGATTTTGTTTCCAAGGTTTCTCAGCATTGCTCAAGGTGAGGTGGGATAGTGAGTTGTACCTGTAGTTATTTTCATGTGGATAGTCTCATCTTAGCATTTTCCTTTCTTTTAGCTCTATGTTGAACCTCTATCACCTTCCTTCCTCTTCTCTTGCTCTCGCTTTCAATTGCCCCAGTTTTTCTTTCCTTATTGGGGACACATTCCTATAGAAATGCTCATAGTGATTCAATATATGCATATATTGCCCTTAAATAAACTAGAGTTCCTTCCAAGGATTGGTAGTTTCTCTTTAAAAATAGATGGATTTTTATTTTAGTTTCAAAATGGTGTCTTTTTGAGCATACCAAAAGTGAAGGGCGAATGAAAAAGAACTACAGTTATACACATTTATGTCTGTTACGTCTCCACCCCTTGAACTTTCTCAGTTCTTCTGCTTCCTTAAAGCACAACTTTTTGACAAGGAATGTGTTTTTAAAATTTAGATGGTCCCAAATTCTACCCTCATCATTTCTAGTTAGGAGCCCTTGATTTGCTGGGTTACTTAGGAATGTTGAGAACTGCTACCCAACAAAGAATTCAAGTCAATATTGTATTGTATTGTAACAATACAATATTGTATTGTTACCTTTTTCCTGGGCTTTTTAAGCTTGTTAGCACCTCTTTGGTGTTACTAGTGCTCCCTACATTAAGATAGACTGTCTATGTTATTTATTCAACAATTCACTTGTCAGTGGGAAATTCCATGTGAAAAGTTCCCCTAAAAATGTCCTGTATTATGTCTGTAGGTATTTTGAGAATCAAAAGAAAGCCCATCTTAATCATCGCTCCTGAAGATTAGCACAATAACAAAGCAGAGCCATGTAGACATGCCATCTGAAAGGACTAGTTTGCAAGCCAAAACAAAGTCTATTTAATTTATCCATATTAGAGAAGAATCTTGATCTTAGAAAAAGTCTATGATACAATAAGGCACATTTGAAGACAAGATAAATATAGACAGTAATCTAATCCTAGAGTACGGAGTACAGCTACTGTTGAAAATGTTAAAACACATATGTGCATACGCACGAACATGCACACACAGAATATATTTATATATTCCAGCATATTTCAGAATTACAGGAGGCACGCCCTGCTGGAATTCTGGTTTTCACAGTCTCTTTGCTTGTCAAACCTAATATCAAGTGAAATAACCTAATTTGACTTGGCAAAAGCTCATACAATATGGGGTTGATATCTGTGACACAGTTGTTTGAAGTTTCTTATAAACAATGTTTTCTCAGCTTTGGAACAGGGAGTGAAATAATAAACAATATTTCTGACTCCAAAGCTACTGCAGAAACCTGCTGATCAGCACGCAGCTCATCAGCAAGAGCAAAACCATGGTTAGGCATCCATATAGGAAAACAATGCTAGTTACACACACTTAATCTTAGATGTGGCCATGCACAGTGTGTTAAAAATGATTCTTTGCTGGGTCAGCACTTGGCAGACATTAACAAGTAGCTTTGACTGAGGAACATGATCCGACCCATTCTGGTTAGGAAATTAAGTGTAATTTAAATGACCACAAATTTGGATTTTCAATCAATGCAGAATTTTGCACTGTCAGTTAGTTGCTTACATTTGAAGTAGTTTGTCAAAATAGGAAAGTTCTCATTTATGGATTGTCAAATGCAATCTGGAGAATTTGCATTTATATTTAACGTTACTGATGCAGATGGGAACTTGCTACTGCTTTGTGCCTTTTGGAATTATTCATGGACTAAAACAAATTATATTGTTGGTGATAGTGATTATGACAGTAACAGATTCTCTCAGATTTATCCTCATAACAACCTATCCAGAACAATCAGGCTGAGAAATAGGGATGTCTCAGGACTACTAAATAAGTTTCCTGGCCAAAATCCAGTCTTCAAAATCCCAATTCAATATGCAAAATATTGTATTATATTACCTCTTAATTTAGATCTGTGCTTCTCAAACTTGGCAAATTAAAATGTATGGCCTTCAACTCTTAGTATTCCCCAGCCAGCCATGATTTAAAGCATGATTCCAGAGGATCTAGGAAACATTGGATGGAACTGCCAAATCAGCATCTTCTGCTAATTTTAGTATTCTTTAAAAGATAGTTCAGAGTACAATTTGCACATCTGATCTCAGATGCTCAAGAAAAAAACATTAGTATGCCTATTTGGACAGTGTTTCCAATGGACAAATATTGTTATGCATAATAGTAGAATAAAAAATTCTTATGGTAGCTGGTAATCTCTTTTATTCTCTTTATTTTTTGTGTGTGTTACTAAAAACATTTTTTTAACATGTAGTCTTTAGTCTGCAAATAAGAAAATCAATCTCTCCATGATATACAGTAGGTTTCCTACCCACAAGTTGCCAAAATCAACCTCCGGTGAAAAGGACCCCAGGTAAAAGGACTAAGACAGTAATTTGTCTGAGTTTACTGAGAGTTTTCATATCCCAATGTAAGCAGGGAGCTTTTTGGATTTTTACAAGCTGGATAGGTCAGTGATTCCTCCTACTTTTATATCTTCCAACAAACACCCCACAGAAAACTGCTACTAATAGTCTGATCCTCCTCTTGGTGTAGAAATCCAGTTTTGAAATCCAGTCTAGCAACTCCATAGAGTGTGCCAGAATTCTAAATTGGACGTTAACTGCACCGCCACTTGGCCAGTTGACTTTTCTTTGGCTTGTTCTGTATCCTGAACTAGAAATGTTATTTCAGAGTTATATGGTTGAGCACAATGACAAATAGTGCTGAATTAGATAGCAGCTTGGAATTAAATGCCAAAAAGGAAAGGGTGGATTTTAGCCATGCAATCTCACCTTTCATGAGTTTTAGGATTCTCCTTCTCTTAAAAGAAACGCCATGGATTTTTACCTTCTTTTACAAATTTACATCCTGGTATCAAATATTTCCATGTTCAATTCTCGGTAAACCTAACTATTGATAATTGATAGATCGATAAGGAAGGAACAATTTCCTTTATTACTTTCAACAGGAAGCATATTGGTGTTCTTTCCCTGTAACTCAATCAGGCTGAGAATGCCATGCATGTTTTTAAATTAAATGGAAATTAATACTGTCCAGAAGTTTAAAGTCAAAGATCAGCAGGACTTAAAAACAGTGGATATCTAGTTTCATGCCAGAGGCTTCCTTTTCTGTGGAAATGACAGGAATCTAATGGCTAAAGGGCTTCCTTTAACTCTTAATGAATTAGAGGAAAAATTACCTATAACCAGCAAAGATTTGCATTCAAACAGCTGGACTCAAGTAAAACATAGAACCATGGTTGAAACTTCTGTATTTTGTACATGGCCTCAGGGTACTTTATGAGCAATAAGCTCTGTGCTCTAAACTCATCCTTAATCATGAATGGGGCCGCTGATTTCCATGGGACTCATTATATGAGTCGGAAAGACTAACTTCAGAATTGTGAGGATTTGTGTAATTGTTGAGGCCAGGTTCTTCAGATCAGCTACACAACACCAGCATGATCAGGAATATTCTTTATTGTAGATAATAGGGTAAGGGTTAGGTAAAGGGAGTCTCATCCAAGACTACATGCTTAAGGATAGGAAACAGGAAAAGAATGAGCACAGGCCAGACTACGCACGGTCCTTTTATAGGGGTGAGACAAAGTCTCCCCCTTCAGGTAGATACATATGGGTACAAATCAAGACATAGATGTGCTGTCACCCAGTGGCATATTGGGGAAGTGCAGTGATATTACAATTGTGATTGACAAGAATCTTCTTGTAAAAATTGCCTCCAAAAATCATTTCCATCAGATTTCCCCCAAAACCATAATAATAACAAAACCACAATCAAACTGAGAATTCTAGTACTCTTTACCGAGAGTGACCAAATTTGCTGGAAATTCTTGGGATAGTACTCCTACCACACGTTCAGGGGAGTGAGAGTAGGTAAGGGGAAATTGACCTACCTATTATGATGATGTGTTCTTCCAATGAATTTATAAATTACATTTTTATGCTGCCCAACTCCCAAAGGACTCTGGGCAACTTACAACAGAGATAGCAATAGCACTCAAGATGTTATATACTGCTTATCAGAGCTTTACAACACTCCCCAAGAGGTTACAGAGTCAGCCTATTGCCCCCAAACAATATGGGTCCTCATTCTACCAAATGAAGCTCAATAGCAATCTTCCTGTATTGAAGAGGAGGCATAATTTGGTTATAGACAAAATCCTTTGCATGCAAAAGTGACCTGACATTTCACTTCCTTAGATGGACAGATCTTCTAGTTCAGGTCACTTTCCCACAATGTCTTCCAGACACATCCAATTATTTTGTACCATCTCAGAGACTGGCCTTCTATCACTTCAAGAATGGCTGAATGATGCTAGAAGATGCCACTAGTCACTAGGGGGGAAATTTATTTAATACATTTTTACACCACCCAGCTCCCAATGACTCTAGGTGGTTTTCATATAAAAAAGCATTCGGAACAACAGAGTGGTATAAATAATAATAATGATAATGATAAAAAATAAGGAACAGACAATGGCAAAAGCCAGCACATCAAAATGCAAACCCATAACGCCCAGAAGGGAGGTTCAATCACTCTTACCAAAGACCTATGTGATGAGCCAGGTCTTCAAGCCTCTCAGCAAGATGAGTGCCATCTGGATTTCAGGAGAAATCTTATTCCAGAGAACAGACGCTTCACTAGAGAAGGTATGGCAAATGGATCAAAACAAATTACATAGTTTTTGGTGATGGTGATGAAGATGGCACCAATAGATTCTCTCTGCTTTATCCTCATAACAACCTATCTAGAGGATGAGGATGAGAAAAGGGCTATTTCAAAATTACTTCCTGAATCTTCTTGGCCAAAATCCACTTTGAAATCCCAATTCAATATGCAGAGTACTATGTTATATCACTTCTTAATTTAGAGCAGTGTGGCTCTCCAACTTGGCAGCTTAAACTGTGTGACCTTCAACACTCAGGATTCCCCAGCCAGCCATGATTTACAGCGCTAAGACATTACAATAGGACTTTGACAGCATCACTTGACTGGCCAGAGGTTCAAATGTTCAACTGGGTATCATTGGCATATTGATGACACTGGACCTCATGTTGTTGAATGACGCTGCCTAGCAACTTCAGGTAGATGCAAAATAAGAGTGGTAAGATTGTTCAGCCTTGAAGAACCTCATACTACCAGGGTCTCAAGCTCAATTTCTCCTCCTGCCAACATCAACTGTAATTAACCACAAAGATAGGAAAAGAAACACTGTAACACTGTGCCCACCCAGTCCTAACCCCTGTAGCCCATCCAAGATATTATGGTCAATGATATAAAAGGCTGCTGAAAGGTCATGAAAAGTCTGGATAATTGCACCAGCCCCATCTGGGCCCTGACAAAATTTATCCTTAAGTGTGGACAATGGTGTATTCAAGTCTGAAAAAAAAAAAGATAATCTGCTTCTTTCTTAAAATTCCTTTTTGACATTTCCCCCCCAGAATGGGAGTTTGAAAACTGATCAAAAATTAGCCAATAGAATTTGGTCTATTGGTGGTTCTTAAGAAGGCATTATATCACTACCTTCAAGGCACATGGAACTACTCTCTTACCTAAGCATGAGTTCATCATTGCTTGAATCAAACTATAAATCATCTCCCAGAAGGCCTTGAACAACCAGGAGGGACATTACAAGTAGCCCTTGACTTTAAAACAAAACTACCTTGGGGTTACTTATGGCTCAGATTTGAAGTTCCGATGGTTGCCACCCCATCCTTTGTGGTCACATGACCAAACTTTGGGTGTTTGGCAATAGGGCTGCATTTATGGATGTTTACTGCATCCTGAGGTCACGTAACTGTATTTCCCCACAGTTTTGCCAAAGCCAGTGTTTACTTCAACAAAACTGCACTCACTGGTTTGCTCAACAACTGTGATATTTAATGATTGCTGTGTTCAGACTCCATTACAACCATAAGTCGAAGACTACCTGTATTTTGATATATTGGTTGCCAGATTTACAGTCTTGAGGATCTGTCCTCTCCTTCAAGATTTACAGGCTCAAAGCCTTCCCAAATAATATGGCAAGACTCTCCCTCACCCAGCCAGATTACAGCTCAGAGCAGATTTGGGTGATTTTATTTGACAGATACCTAAAATAATCCACACAGTAACCCTGTAGACTGGCTCTTTTGAAAGGAAAAAAAACCCCAGTCATTTTGAACAACACCACTGGCCACTTATTTACAAACGTAGTAAGAGCAGAAAAATAATTATATTTTG
Organism: Boaedon fuliginosus; assembly: GCA_027560395.1. NCBI lineage: Eukaryota > Metazoa > Chordata > Lepidosauria > Squamata > Lamprophiidae > Boaedon > Boaedon fuliginosus. Next base: position 111,256 of record JANHGC010001248.1, read on the forward strand.
CCATTCTTATTGTCGTGTATCATTTCCACGATAGGTTCACTCCAATGGCCCTCTAAACATTATTTTCTGTGCTTCATCTTCCAGCGCATCTTGGTAAATTAGGGAATCCTCTGAGATCATCATTCAGAGAAAGTCCCCACAGCAACAATCGAATTCAAGGCACATTTGCTGAAAGTGAGCTGCCCGTCAGGAAAAAAGCCCAAGGTTTCTCTGAAACTCAGTGGGGTGGATTAGTGTCTGGGGCAGACTGATAGGTCCAGCTTCCATGCCTGAGAGGAAATAGTACTGGAAATCTCAAAGATGATTAGGAATGGATATGGCCATAACAAAGGACCGATCTTAGTGTCTTTAGCTCTCAGATTATTTTGCAGTTGCCTTGAGATAAAAAGCAGATCCAATTTCTCTCTCTATCCGGGTCTTACTTTGGTTATGGATGATCCCTCCCACATTCTTCCCATCAACTTTTAAAAATGCACATGCCGTTCCATTATGTTTCAAACATGTTTTAAATGTTTATTTCATTAATCTTTCTTCTGTTCCATAGCCTACTTCAGTGTGAAAGGATATAAAAATTGAGGCGACAAATAAATCACAAATAACACAAGATAGAGGGACTATTAATTAAGGCTCCTTTCGGAGTTGCAGAACACGTTATGAACATTGGCTAATAAACTTTTTGCAATCTTATCCTATTAAAAGGAGTTTGGCTTCTGTCTTCCATGTTGCTCTTACCTCAAGCCTGGATTATTATCATACACTGTATTTTACATGGGGATGACTTTGAAGGCAGTTTAGAAACTTCAATTAGTCCAAAATGCAGCGACCAGACTTTTGTCTGGTAGTTGCAAGTCAAAGCATATGTCTCAGATCATATATCAATTCCACTGGCTTCTATTTGCTTCTATGTCCAATTCAGAAGGCTGCATTTTGCTTTTAAAGCCATACATAGTTTAGAAGCAGATTTTATTAGGGATCACTTGCTCCCATCTAGAGCACAATGGAATTAAAATCTATGGCAGAAACCTTGGTCTAAAAAAAATAGCATTTCTCTATAGTAAACCATAGCCATAGTTTTTTCCAAAAGGAACAATGTTGAGTTCAATTTGTTTTACTGCACAAGGAACAAAGGAACATGCTTTTTAAAAGACTTTTAGAATATTTTTTGTCTGTGTACCAATTTAATAATAATAATAATTTATGGTCACATACCAGCATTAACCAGTTTACATTACAATGTATACCCTTGTTGCAATTGTTTTTTGTTTGTTTGTTTGTTTCTTTGACTTGGCTTTAAATGTTAGTTATGTTTTGAACCCACAATAAGGAACCAGAACCAGAAACTGGATTTGTTATAAATGTGTTAAAAATAATTTTCCTTACAAAATACTTTTGGCACCATTTCCCTATTTATAGGGAAAGGTAGGAAATGGGTATTTCCAGTGATGATATTCTAGCCAGTTTGCATAATTGCAGAGTTGCGCTCAGCCAGAAAGAATATCAGCGCTGACCACGTCCATCTGCCCTATTCCATTAGCACCAGGTGAGCAAGGTACACCCTGAGGTGGCACATTGGACTCCACGATCTCGCAGCCAGTTAAAACTGGCCGCCAGGTCATGCACTGCCGAATCCACCCCCCCCCCACATTGCCTCACAGGCAGCGTGTTGTAATTGGTTGCGAGATTGCAGAGTCCACGTGCCCTCTCAGAGCGTACCTTGCTCAGCCGGTGCTGCTGGGAAGGGGCAGATGGACGCGGTCAGCGCTGATATTCTTTCTGGTTGAGCGCAACCCTGCAATTATGCAAACCAGTTAGAATATCATCACTGGGTATCTCTACAGATAGGTAGCAAATGGGTGTCTTTACTATAGAGCTGCATTTCCAATTGTGTGCTTTCTGTTGAACACAATAAAGAACTTGTACATTTAGATTTGTTTCAGATTTCTGCTTCTGTGCACTTCTAGGCATTTATTCTTTTTCTGCGATGTAGATATTAAGTACTGCATGCAAAGGAATCACCTAATAGGATTATACACAACAGAGTTATAAAAATATATTTAGGAAATTTTCAAATGATTGGCTGTTAACTGAAAGAGCCTGCTTTCGATATAGTGCCATAAACAGATACTGAGAATGCTCGACTTACTGTAAATCTGTTTCATTTTGTTTGAAAACAGACTGTTGGTGAATTGTATTGAAAAGAGGCTATATGTGATCACCAATTGGATCTAGCATTGCCCAATGGTTTTACCTCTTTCTGAAACAATGCCTTTATTTTGTGGAAATTGTGATTCTCAGCATGAGGTTTTGTTGGCTTCCCTGCCCATGGTTTCCATAGGTTCATCCGTTTTATCATGGTGATCATTACTCCCTGCATCCTGTGATAAGAAAATGACTCAAGAGATTAAAATAATTTCCTTCATGTGTTGATAAAGTTGCACATTTCTGCAAGATTTCATCTTTCTGAACTACTAGTTAGCTGGGCATTCCCAAATGAAGAAGTATGAAATATCTTTCCTCGCCTTCATTTTAATTGGCCTTTTCCACAACATTCCCATTGCTATGAAATTTGTTTTCACAAAGGAAATGTGAATTGTACTGTTGAATGCTAACATTGCTGTGGGCTGGAAAAGGGAAAACAAGCTGAAATTGAATCCAGACTAGAGGGAAATGCCATTGGTTATTAAGAAACTGGACATGGACTGAAGTGCAGACTGTTGGATGAGGGTTGCAGTCTTCCCAAGACAGCAGGTCTGCAATTGGGAATACTCTTTGATCCTCAGCTGTCTTCACTTTCATATGTGGCTGCTGTGGTGAGGCCTATTTACACCCTTACACTTAGCATCCAAGCTTTGACTGTCCCCGAATTAGTTGAATCTGTTTCTTCATTTTGCAAAACACTTAGCAATTGATATCCTTGTAAAAGAGTCCTGAAATTGCAAATGGTATAAAATTCAGCAGCTACTCTGTTAAACTAATACTGGGGATCATTGTGGCCTGTACTAAAAGATCTGCCAACTGCTTACTGGGCACAATTTGAAGTGCTGGGATTGATCTTTGAACAACTTAGTGATCACTACTTGAGAAAAATTTTGTTTTATTTTGTGCCTTCAAGTCGGTTTTGAAAAAGCCCTTGCAGTTTTCTTGGTAAGATTATCAGAAGTGGTTTGCTATTGTCCACTTCTCAGGGATAAGAGAGAATGACTGGCCCCAGGTCACCCAACTGGCTTTCTGGACCCAAATTCAGAGTCTCCCAGTTTCTAACCTGATGCTTTAACCAGAGGTGGCATTAAGCCAGTTCTGACAGGTTCGGGAGAACCGGTAGCGATAATTTTGATTGGTTTGGAGAACTGGCAAATACCACCTCTGATTGGCCCCACCCCGCCGTTCCAGGAGTCTCCACACGCCCCTATTTGGCTGCCAGGAGGCTTCAGAGTGGCTTTCTAGGCAAAAACAGGGTGCAGGGGGGTGCAGTGGCCCACCCAGTAACATGACCACATAGCCATGCCCAGCAAACCACACCCACAGAACCGGTAGTAAAAAAAAATCGAATCCCACCACTGGCCTTAACACTATACTGAACTGGCTCCCACTTGATAAATTATGTCTCATATTATGAGCCTGTCTTCCAGTTTAGATTTGCAGGAGGGGCCCTTTTGAAGACGCCTCAGTTCTTTTTTGATACGTGGGAGTGGTGCTGTTCTCCTGTGTTGCTCTCTATGGAAAGCACCCTCTTAAGTATACTTGGCTCCTGCTCTCTTGTCTTTGGAAGATCAGCCAGGTTTTTAATTCTTAATTAATAAGACTGCTCTCTTTGATCAGGGTTTTTAATTGTTAATTAATTTTGAATCAGCGGGAATGTAAGTTTTAAAACTTTTTGTTCCTGTTAGACTCTGTAAGTATTCGATTGCACAGAACAGTGGAATATAAATTAGACATAAAATTAAATGAATAATGTGCCAAATGCAGGCTCATCCTAGTTTTATGTAATTCAATTAACAATAAATGCTGTCTTATTTTTAGCTCTTCTGTGAGTCACTCCAGCATGGTTTGTCTTTTTAACTGCTGAGTTGGATGTTTACAGTGAGGTTTTTCCCTCAACAGCTCTCTTCCTAAATACCATTCAGATTTCACAACGGTGAACACAGGGAGACACTTATTGAACCAAACTACTGAGAAATCTTGATGTGAGCCTGGCTGAGTCTTACAATGACCTCTAGTGGACTGATGGCATCAAACAAGTCTATCAAACAAGTCTATCGGCCTCCCCATTCTCCATGTCTCTTGCATGGCGGCCTGCCTGCCTTTACAGACATCGTCACTCAGAGATTTATTGTATGATAACCAACCCAAAGTCATGACATCCATTGCATTGTAGTTGATAAATAAAGAAAGGAACTACAAAACCCGGGGTGGTAGAGAAGAATATGACTCAGATTTAACTGATTGGAAAGGACTAGGTTGCAATTAACCCGAATGAAAGGAAGTACATTGACATTCGGTACATAATTTTCTATGTGAACATCTTCCAAATGCTTGGCTGTGGCAAATTGCAGCACCTCTCAGGACCAAGATAACCGGGAGAGATTTCTCAGCTTCCTTTCTTGACATTTTTGAAGGTAACCAAATCAGCCTTTTTTTAAAAAAAAGTTAAATGTCTGAGTTTCTCATGCCATACCAAGAACATTTTTATTCACTGAATTATCTTTTGTTACAGAGAGAGAGAGAGAGAGACAGAGAGACAGAGAGAGACAGAGACAGAAAAAAACAAGCTTTGCATTTTTGCTTACTGTATTTCTCTGTCTTGTAGCAGACTGGAAGAAGACAAGGGGTTGGGGGTGGAATCCTACAAAGTTTACTTCTGACTCAAACCTTTTCTAATTACAAACAGGTTTTCTTTATCTAAAACTCTCATGAGCATTTACCCAATCAGCATGGTACTCCATTACCTAGGATTAACTTAGTTTCAATGTTTGGGGTTTTCCAGCTATAATTTAAAACTTGACCTTATTTGAGAATCAAGGGACTGATCACTATCTGGAGCAGTCTTTTTACTTAACCTAAGCTCCAGATTCACGATAGGCAGAACAAGGATATCTGCTTAGCAAGGACTTTACATGTTTTAGGTATGACTTTAAGCTATTTTCAGAGATTAGTGAAGCAAAGCAGGTGGGGAACAGGGAGCAGCAAAATTGATCACTACTTTATTGGCATATTAGTATGTGCTCAATCAATCTCTCTAATCTTGTTTCATGGAAAGAAATAAGCATATAATAATGGATTCTTCTTATCAATAAATTCAGTTCTCAAAAGCTAGGGCTATAAGCAATAATGTTGGTATAAAAATAAAAGAAGCTCATCTCACAGCTTGAATTGCAAATTGAGAACTTTCTCAATATTTATTGCGAAATCCTGGGCTACAATGGTATTTCCAAATTCATCCATTTAGGAAAGCCAGGCTAGACTACAAAAAAAGAGGTTGAGACTTTGGAAAAAGTTCAGAGAAGAGTAACTAAGATGATCAATGGCCTGGAGACTAAATCATATGAAGAACGGCTGCAGGTTTTGGGTCTGACTAGTCTGAAGAAAAGAAGAACTAGCGGTGACATGATAGAAGTGTTCCAGTATTTGAGGGGCTGCCACAAAGAAGAGCGGGTCAAATTATTCTCCAAAGCACAAGAGGGAAGGACAAGAAACAATGGTTGAAAACTAATCAAAGAGAGAAGCAACCTGGAATTAAGGAGAAACTTCCTAACAGTGAGAACAATTAACCAGTGGAACAGCTTCCCTTCAGAAATCGTGGGTGCTCCATCACTGGAGCTTTTTAAGAAGAGACTAAACAGTCACTTGTCTGAAATGGTATAGGTTCTCCTGGTTGAGCAGGGGATGGACTAGAAGACCTCCAAGGTCCCTTATAACTCTATTCTATTCTTTTCTAGACTATGTTCCTGTTAGATTCCAGTTTTCAATTTTAATTATTTTTATTATTTATTCTTCAATTAAATTTATCGATTTTATTAAATTAACTGCAGGCTCTTCTGTTCCAATCAGTTCCATTATTTATTCTCATGATCTACATAATTACATAGCATTACACTACATAATTCAATAGAATGACGATATCTTGCTAGCCATAGTGACAGCTGTATGGAATAGAAGGTTGAATTCTTTATGTTCCTTATATTTTACTCTGTTCACTTGGTCTACTATACTACCGGAACAGGATAACCAAATGACTATTTGTACATGATGAAGTCATTACAGAAACATGGTGGCTTACTTAACACACTTCCTCTTTTCATTAGGCCAACTTCTTTTGCAGATTTTTGTGACTGCATTTCATTTTCTCCCATTGGGAGAAAGTTTCCAAGTAACAAACTCCAACCCGAGACAAGCATTCTCCCAAAGTTCCATTTTATTAGAGTTGTCATATTGGCACATCTGGGAAAACCCGAATCGGAGAGTTCTGGGTTTTCTCTTTGTAACTGAAAATCAAAAATCAATCCCCTGCACCCATCAGTCCATCACATGGTCCAATCACCATCCGTGCCACGTGGAGACATCCCTCCCACCACTCCTTGCCAGGTGAAGGATGACATGTCCTTGATTCAGAAGAAGAATGTTGTTATGGCTAAAATTCCACCTCACTCTAATATCCCTCCCTCCCAAATTCCCAGGCACTAAAATGTGGCAGCGTGGAAGCTTCTAAGTAAAATATGGCTTCCAAAGCTGACACAATCATTGTCATATGCCCAAGCATAAAAGTCTCTTGAGCTTCTGAGCAGAAAACTCAGAGAGCCAGGTACAAGCTTAGTAAGACTGGATTGTTCCTGAAAGTAGGTAGTTGCCAGCCATTAATAGTTTGTTAAAAGGCAATGGTATTTTGGTAATTAGGCAATGCTACCATTAGAAACATGTTAGCAGGCTAAAAATCTATTCCAAGTTAAACCAGAATAACAAGTGATTAACAATGGTTTCTTTTCAGTTGGCACCTTATCGTAGGAGCAGAAGCAGTGACATGACAGGCATTGTTGTCAAAATAAAAAAGTGACAGATTTAGCAAGGGAAAAAGTTATTAATAACAGTACAGGTAGTCCTTGACTTACAAAAGTTTATTTAGTGACCATTCGGAGTTACAATGGCACTGACCTATCCCCATGGTCGCATCATTTACATTCAGATGCTTCACAACCGACTCATATTTATGACAGTTGCAGTGTCCTGGAGTCACGTGACCATCTTTTGTGACCTGACAAGCAAAGACAATGGGGAAGCCAGTTTCACTTAACAACCACATTATTAATTTAGCAACTGCAGTGATTCACTTAATAAATGTGGCCAGAAAAGTTGTAAAATGAGACAAAACTCACTTAACAAATTTCTCACTTAGCAAGTTCTTGGTTCAGTTGTTGCTGTAAGTCAAGAACTATCTGTACTAGGTTTTGGTGGAACAAAACCCTGGATAAGCATTAGATGGTATCTTTTTGCTACTCTCTCCTGGTCATTCAGCTTTTATTCTTGATGACAACAACAACAACATCAATCATTTCTATCTCTTTCAAATTACCTCTGCCCTTGTGGCTTTTCCCCAGCACCATTGGAGATGCAGCTAATTTCACTGCAATGGAAGTTTTTAATGAGCAGGATTAAGTTTCAAGGTCGAACCTCTTCTCAGCTCTGTGTTGCAATCCATGGCACAGGGTAAAGATTCTCTGCAAGAGGCAAAACCAGTTGGATACGTCCATCATGCCCCAAGGCTCAAAAATAATTCTTTAAAATACCTTTGACATTTCTTTTTAATCTCGTGATATGATATCTCTGCTCTATTTCCTTCCATTCTCGCTTCACATTAACTGCCCACAACATAGTCTTGAGATTTGTTTACTACTGATTTAGATATCTTGTTATTGAAATAATTATCTTAATTAACACTAATTGCTAATTATTAATCTCACAGTTATAAGCTTCCCTTTCCTTGTGCACATATTTGACATTAGTCATTCTGAAAAACAAGGCACGGGGCAAAATGTATAATTATGAGGTATAAAGGACTCAAAGCTAAAGCAATAAAAATCAAAGAGAGGAGGGTGGAAAAAAATGCTTTCAGCATTCCTGTATAATAAATAGGACTTCCTGTGTCACAAAGAACTTTATGAGAAGGCAGAGGTAGGATTCCTGACCCCCTCCTTCCCCCCCAGGGAGAAATGGTGAAATTAAACCCTGCCTTCCAGCAAAGATGGCATTTTGAAACTTATCTACTCCATGCCAAACGGCTGTTTCCAAGAAGGCAAAGAGACAAAGCTGAAGCTTATGGCTCCACTTTGAAATTAATACAGTTTTAAACGGCGAGGCCAAGCTTTGAAAAGAGAGTGAAAAACATACGGAGAAGATACGGGAGGCTCCTTTGCTTTCCTACAGAGGAGGTTTCACTCACATAACAGTAATAAAGTCCAAGTGATGGATCCTCCTAACTCAAACCGGTGCTAGATTGTGGAGGCCTCTATCCCAAGCTGATTTTTAAAAAAGATCAGTCAATAATCAGGCATCCAGCATGAGCCCAGTCTTCTCTCTCAGGGATTTGTCAGGCTGGTTTTTGAATAGGCAAACAGAATAGTTAGAATGCACTGGCTGATCTGGAAAGGTATAAAGTTTCAGGAGCTTCCTAACAACCGTCACCCAGTCTCAATCTGCCTCGTACTTAATGTACATGGCAGCTCATATTTATTTTTATGATTTCAGTTTTTATGGCTGCTCTTTCATGCACGAGTCTAGGGCCTAAGAAGTGCTAAAAGAAATATGCCAATTAAGGTGGGATTGATAAAGTCACACCAGACCCTTAACAATTACGTATATAAGGCATTTTTCATGTTGGTTTACTGAATAACGGTCAAGATTTGTATTGCACATACTAAGCTATAAGTCAGAGATCCAAAATAAAAGTAGGCAAAATCTCTCTTGGGCCCTTGCAGTGTTTCTTGGCATAAGTGAAGCCTTTGCTCATTTCTTCTTCATCTCCCTGCTTCTTGGGCCTTTGCTTAGCCTACTTTTCCAGGTCAGCCTTTGATGTACCACACAAAGTCACGTGAAGCCTTCAGACTGACAGCAGGGAGAGGCTGGGCCCCAGCTATGTATCATAAGTGTTAAGCCTTCAGACTGACAGAGGCTGGGCCCCAGCTATGTACCATAAGTGTTAAGCCACTCACGATAGACCAACAAGCTTCGTTTCACTTGCTAAGGTAAAAATAAATAAGCAAGCAATTATTATCACACAAGCAATGATCAAGGGGCTTGTAAATGGGGGAATTCTTGCTGACTTTTCAGGCTGCAGTGGCTGTCATTCTCTGCAGAGATGCAGTAGTGGACTACTGCTGGTCTTCACACAAGTCTTATGGAATACATTTTATCCTTGGTATTATTGACATTGTATGAGAAGTAAATATAAGTTTCCTTTAAGGTCTTTAGAGGAAGGGCAGGCTATTTAAATGTGATAAATAAGTAGAACAATCCCTGCCAAACACTGTCATCAGAAATGGCAATTTTCCAAAACCTGCAAAACAAAATTTCAGCTTTGATGAATAAATTGGCTTTAAACTGGCCATCTTTGAAGAAGAGAACTTAAAAAAAAAGTACAGTATGCTCTTCAATAACAATTTACCAAACATATTTAGTGTTATTCATTTGGGTCAGAAAGATGAAGCTTCTATCCATCAGAGGTGTTAATTTATAAAACAATGCCAAGACCATCGCTGCTTCAATTATTATATGGTACTCATTGTAAAGAATCATA
>JANHGC010001248.1:121139-133477 GCA_027560395.1 Boaedon fuliginosus
CTATCTCTATCTCTATCTCTATCTCTATCTCTATCTCTATCTCTATCTCTATCTCTATCTCTATCTCTATCTCTATCATCTCTATCAATCATCTATCTCTATCTAAACAAACATATCGATCTGTCTATCATCTCTCTCTCTCTCTCTCTATCTATCTATCCATCATCTATCATTTATTCCAGTGACCACTGTTTTCATCTATATATTATATGTTTGCTTGTTTGTTTGTTGGATTTACATCCTGACTTTTATCCAGGAGCTTAAAGAAGCATACATAACACCTTCTCTATTATTTCCCCACACACAAACAGCCCTTTGATGAGGGCTGAGATGTGACAGTAATTGGCTCAGTGTTCTAGACAGGTTCTGTAGTTAAAAGTGGGTTATATCTTATAAGACACCCTTAGCTACATGTCTCCCTGATGCCAGTTTAACAGTCACTCTTCTAACTAGGTTAAGTCTATAGTTTTGAGGGATTTTCTAGTTTCCTTCTACTATGATTTGCACTAAATCAGCTGCATGTGCACTCTGTGTATCTGAGAATCTGAAAATGATCACTATGTGCTGATTCACAGCTGGGATCCATATGACTCTTTCCTGAAAGATGGTTTCCTACAAGTTGTGGGTGGTTCATCCTCTAGAACAGAGGTATCAAACCGGCGGGCCACAGGCTGGATGTGTCACTCACAGGCCACCCCCACCCTGGCTCCGCCATGGCAAAAAATGTCACGATACGTCACAATACTTTATATGATATGATCAAGTTTGACACCCGTGCTCTAGGATCTATCATTCTGGGGGATTCAGCATTTTACTAAGCCGACAAAGGAAGCACTTGCACATAGACGTGCAATCATAAAAAATATGGGCATGAACTTCATGTGTTTTTTTTTCATTTGATTTTTTTTTTCTTGTACTAGCAGTTTCCTAATCCAGACTCCCTGTTTAAATTGGACTTCTGTTTGAAATGCTTATCCAGCATCAGAGAGCTTGATTTGTGCTGCTATGGCTGTGATGGAATAATCATTGGGACCCTTAATGTGCAAACAGTTCAATTTTCAAAGGACCCAGTGAAGCAGCTTATCTCTTAATGAGCCTTCCTACAGGCTATTATCTGACATCATGAACCTTCTCCAGTTTTCTTCTTTCACAGGAAAACTTATTTGAAAGGCATCAACCACCAGGTATCAATGGAAGCAAAGCTCTCTGTGCGAAAAGGTGAGCATCATAAAAAGACAAGAGTGAGTTCATGGAGCAAAATCCTTTTTAAAGAGACATCTTCCCTTTCCTGTGAAAAATGAGTGATGTCTTAGCAGCTCTGTATCTTAGCTACTTCCTATCTTGGGAATTTACTTTCCTCCTACATTACTTGCTTTCACAGTCTATATCTCAGCAACCTCTGCTCTCTCCACACCTACCTCTTTGCATTTTGTTCCTTAGTCTCATGAGCTTTTTCAAGTCCTGATTCTCATTAGGAAACCAAACTCTTTATGAAGGGACTATTAAACTCGAACCGGTCTTTTAAACAACCTCAGAAAGCCAAGGTTAAAATTTGCTGCTCCTTTTCCCATTGATTTCAGTCAGAAGCCTACAAATTTGCCACTGAGATGCATACTTGGTCTGGCTTGGTTCTCTGTCACAGGACATGGTTGGGACACCTTTCTTATCCCTTTCTCAGCAGTGTCTGTTGTAGGAGGCCTTTGTTTGTTCTTGGCATCCTAACTTACATTTAAATTAGTAATTAAATATGAACTTTAGGACCTAAGTAAGGAGCAGAGTATGTGCTTTGCATGCAGAAGGCTACAATTTCGACCGCCAGAATTGGGAAACGTCATTGATTTCAGTCTGATGCAAATAATATGATTAACCTTAGAGAAGCAAGTTGAAGTCTGCAGGAGTGGAGGTAATGACCCATATTAGAACCATCTCATAACATGCTTACAAGACAGATACTTTTGAGAACAATTGCTTTCCCCACCCCCACATATCTAATATTAAAAAACAGTCCAGCACAAAATCAAAGGCAAATCTTTTTGCTATACGGAAGCACAACAAGTTGATTTCCTGGCAAAAACAAAGAAAAAGACCAATGAAATTGAAGAGAGAAGAAAGAAGTAGCCCCTTCTCTCCTCTGCTTTGAGGGATGACTTGTCTTAAATTTTGGACAAGCGTGATTAACTAAAAGACAATGAAGATAATTGTAAAGTTGATCTTTACTGCATTTCATTTAGTTCTATTTTATTATATATGGAAACTGCAGATTAGGAAAGTATTTATTTTATCCTCTCTCTTTTCTGTTTTGTAACAAAGAGTGTAATAAAGGAACATATAAATGAAGTCTGGGCATATGGCCCTATGGGAACATAATATATTCCGAACGTCAATCTGAGCTAAGGAAGACTATACCAGAGTTGGCAAATCTTTTCGGCACCGAGTGCCAAAGCAGGAGCCCATGCACAGGGAGCGCCAGAAACCAGAAGAGCAAATCCCCTCTTCACACACATGGGTATGCTGGAAACCAGAAGACCAGGTGGCCAGCATGCGTAGACGATGCTGGAAACCAGAAGAACAGCTGCCCAGCACACATATGCATGTCGGCCACCTGTTCTTCCAGTTTCTGGTGCTCCCACCTGCACAGGTGAAGAGCAGCTGGCTGGTGCACATGCACGCACCAGAACCTGGAAAAGCAATGGGAGATGGCTGGCATGCTCTGAGAAATGGCTCTATGTACCACTTCTGGCACACGTGCCATAGGTTCTCCATCACGGGACTATACCATTTGAAGTTTGCAGAGGTAGGCAATTCAGGAAACAGATATGTATCGCAATCAAAAATTAGTCCATGTACTGTACATTACAGCTCCCGCTGTTTGTTTGTTTGTTTGTTTGTTTATTTATTTATTTACTTATTTATTTATTTATTAGATTTATACCCCACCTCTCTTCCCTTGTCAAGGGGAACTCGAGGCGGCTAACAACAATATTAAAATACAATAAAAGTATAATCTATTAAAATATCTACCGCAATCACAGAACAACCAAAAACTCTTCCAAGGGAAGGGGCACATCAGGTCCAGGCCCACCGACAGAGCCAGTTCTTAATGGTTCTGTGGAAGGCCAAGAAGATTAGAATAGTTCTAATCTCTGTTGGTAGCTGATTCCAAAGGGCAAGCACCACCACAGAAAAGGCCCTAGGTCAGGGACCCACCAGCCAGCATTGTTTGGCTGATGGGACCTGTAACAGGCTGACTCTGTGGGATCTAACTGGGCGCTGGGAGGCATGAGGTGGCAGAAGATGGTCTTGAAGGTACCCCACTCCCAAGCCATGAAGGGCTTTAAAAGTAGTCACTAGCACCTTAAAATGCACCCAGAAGACTATTGGGAGCCAGTGCAACTCGCAGAGGAGAGGTGTTATATGGGTGCACCGAGGTACACCCTTTATCACTTGTGTGGCTGCATTCTGGACCAATTGGAGCTTCTGAGTGCTCTTCAAGGGCAGCCCCATGTAGAGTGCATTACAGTAAGCTAGTCGAGAAGTAACCAGGGCATGCATGACTGTAAGAAGAGCCTCCTGGTCCAGGAAGGGGTGCAACTGATACAACAGGCAAACCTGTGCATAAGCTCCCTTGGCCACAGCCACCAAATGATGGTCCAATTGCATCTGTGGATCCAAGATAACTCCTAAGTTGCATGCCCTTTCTGAGGGGAGCAATTCCACCCCCACCCCCCAGCATTAAAGATGGATTCTCATCTCCTTGTGTTCTTCTGCTTTGCTTTTGCTTCTTCCCCTGTATTCCTAATCAGGCATTATGGTTTTTCTCACAAACTGTTAGAATTGTACCTTCAACCATCTTCAAGCTTATCCAGAGTCTCAACTTCTCTCTGGCATTTAGAAATTACTGGTTTTCGTTTGCATTGTTTACAAACTGTGCTGTATTCTGTGAACTGAATTTTATTCAGATCAATCTATTGTATGACAGCATTTTTGCCGAACAATTCAGTGCTCCTATGTATTAGGAAAGAGCCACTTTAAAATGGAGGTTGTGAGTTCTAGTCCTACCTCAGGCACAAAACCAGCTGGATGACCCTAGCCCAACCTCCCTCTCTCTCTCAGCCTTGAAAGGAGGCAATGGTGATTCAGTTCTGACAAATCTTGCCAGGAAAACTACAGGGATTTGTCCTGTTAACACTTAAAGGCATATGCCCTCCATTTGAAGAATGTGATAATTTTTAGGCCTGGAAGACCTTCCACCCCAAAGTGTCTGACTTCCAAATTTTCAGCAGTGTGCATCTCTATCTTTGGATGTAGTGGGTTGCCCTTTCCTGCCTGAGTCCATTATTTTGTGGGTTTCTGTGCTTCTCTTATTCAGTGTTTTCATAAGTCAGGTATTCTCAAAGTTTACAGTACAGTACAACAGAAGGTTTTTTTTTTTTAACCCTGTGCAACCTCTTCTTCGTATATATAAAAAGTAACATCATTGGTATCAGCTTTAAGAAAGAAATAAATGTACCACTTTGAATTGTTCATTTTTAATCTATGTATCACAGACCTTCTCATTCTTTAGGAAACTACAACTATCCAATTCCGGCTTCTGCACAAGGCCCAGGGACGCTGTTGTCAGTACTCTCATTCTTCCTGTACAAGGATAATCAGGTTTAAAAATAATGTATGTGACCCCTCTTCCTTTCTTGTGAGCCTCAAAAGGGGTCATGACTCTCCATCTGAGAAGCCTCAGTTTAGAGACTTCTGTTATTCTTCACCTTGGCTCTGTGTCCCTGAATGATTTCATTCCAGATCATGGCTTTCAGCCACAGGAATTTATAGCCAGTTGAGATTACATCCAAACGATGAGATACACCAGTAATGTCCTGTTGCAAATTCCATCCTTACATATCATATCCCAGGATCTTATCCAAGGAATCTTTTAGCAACATTCACAATATGCACCTTTGGTCACTTACTCCCCCCACCCTTCCTGTCTCTCCATAGATGCCTTTTTTTTTCAGGGTCCAGAGATTTGTTCAGCAGTTCCCAAGAGTCACCATTAACTCGAAGATACAAAATAAAACATTCTGAGATCTACGTAGCTATTCCAAATGCTGTCCCTCTGCTCATTTTGAATCTCAAAACTGCCTGTCTCATACTTTGCTTGGATGTTTCACTGCGCTTTCAAGTTGGATAAGTCAGAGATCCAGCTTACTGCTTGGACTTATTGCCGTTATGTACATTAGGTAATCCTCGACTTACAGCATTTAGCGACCATTCAAAGTTACAATGGCGCTGAAAAAAGTGACTTAATTTTTTACATTTACAACCTTTGTAGCAGCCCTGTGATCATGGGATCAAAATTCAGATGCTTGGCAACTGCTTCATATTTATGACCATTGCTATGTGATCACCTTTTGACAAGCAAAATCAACGGGGAAGCCAGATTCACTTAACAACCATGTTACTAACTTATCAACTGCAGAGATTCACTTAACAATGGCAGGAAGAGAGGTCGTAAAATGGGGCAAAACTCACTTAACAAATGTCTCACTTAACAATAGAAATTTTGGGCTCAATTGTGGTCGTACGTCAAGGACTACCTGCATTCTCTTTGTAACTTCTGCACAGTACAAGGCTGCCTCTCTTGGCAGTCAGCAGATTGTCTTGGCCATTGTTGATTATCTACCTCCTGCTCTATCATCAGGCGGTTTTGATTCTGCCTTTCAGGAGTCTAAACATGCAGCTCTGCCTCTTTTATTTTCTGAGCCTCAGCTAACACTTTACTCCAGAACCTGATCTCAGTCCCTCCTGCCATCATTTCCACAATTTTGTCCTTTTCCCCTCTGACCCCTCTGACCAGAAGTCTACAGCAGAAGAAAGGTTTGCCTCTTGCCAAAGCAATCATTTGGATTAAGGGTGATTAGCAGGTCATTTAATAATTAGCAGGTCATGTACCTATGTAGTAGGTACATATCATTGCTTTTTCATTACTGAATTACAGGAGTTCAGGAGGCAGGGCAATCCTTTCTGAGAACATAGCACGTGTAGAAACTTATTTCGTCTCTTTTTAGTACAACTCAATGACATTCACCCACAATTATGCCAAACCCTTCCATTGGAAATGACTTTTTTCTCTTCAATTCTAGTTCTGACAACTTGCTTGCTCTTACTTGTTCTTCAAAGCTTTCTAAGACACTGGTTGACAACGTGGTGCCTTTAGGCACTGCCTTCCAAAATTGTGCCCACAGCAACCCGTGTTCTAAAATAAAATTATATTTAATAAACAGAAATGCTCCAAATCACACAAGAATGCATATCTGTCTGCTCCTCTAGATCCACCCTACCAAACCTTCCAAAAGCTTTTCTACATAAACGCAATTTGATGTGCTTGACGTGGCTGCCCTTCAAGGAATGAGCTCTGTCTGGAGCATTCACACCAACCTCTAATGTCTATTTAGTTATTTGCTTGTTGTATGTAAAAGGGCACAATTTTAACAATTATGGTTTTTCTCTGCATAGAGGACTACCATGTATTCAATGACAGATAGGGAGGATTTGATCCTTGCTGTTTAGGCTGCTATTTTCTCCAATAATCAGCTTGTGTACCACTTCTTGCCATATGACATGGGAATTCCTTCTCTCATGCAAGCATGCTTAGAAGCCTTCAGGCTCTGGTTCCACATTGGTTTCTGAATTAATTACAAATCAGAAGAACAATTAATTTAAGATGAATTAATTATCAAATGGAACTAGGAGGGTCCGCCCAACATCAAAAGGCCCTAATAATGCTGATTAAAGGGATGCTATTGCTTTCTGAGTCATTAGTCTTTTGCAACAACCCTCGTTGCTAGATCAGAACTTGTAAATGAGAGCGCCTACGGGGAAAATTTATGAAGGAAAAAAAACTGCTTTGTAACAATTTAGGTTGTGACTGATTGGCAACAGGCTTCATACAGGTGTTTCTTGCAGCCCCACCTAAAAATGTCAAGGACCAAACTTGGGTTTTGTTTTATTTTTCGCATGCAAAACCTATGCTATTTATCTATCTATCTATCTATCTATCTATCTATCTATCTATCTATCTATCTATCTATCTATCTATCTATCTATCTATTTATTTATTTATTTATTTATTTATTTAATTGATTTATACCCCGCCTCTCTTCCCTGATCAAGGGAATATCAATTCATATCAATTCATTAATTAAATGAATCGGTCAATTATTTAGTTGACTCAACCTTCCATCCTTCTGAGGTCGGTAAAATGAGGACCCAGATTGTTGGGGGCAATATGCTGACTCCGTAAACTGCTTAGAGAGGGCTGTAAAGAAAGAGAGAAAGTGAGATAACTGGTGAGTGAAAGGAAGATATTAGAGCTTCAGAATGATAAATAGTTCATTGATCTCAATGTCTCCAAAGTCACGGTGTTTAAAGGAAGGAATTGGTTGCGCTTTCATCTATGAAAGAGACTGAAGGACTATGATACGCACCCTGTACGTTACTTAAATTTCATACACAACCACAATCAGATTGTAAAGTTTCCCTTGGCATGTTCTTGATCATGCATTTAGTTTATCAGTTGCTTGTGTGTAGCATATTGTCTAACACTAGGAATGAGTCATGGCAGTGACATATTGTTTATTCCGTTACTTGACGGCAATTCCCTGGCTCCATAGTGATGTCATTTGTGTATCTGGGGGCCTAAGAAAGCTTCTGACATTGTTCAGATGATAATCTATGGTGTTATTATTATGTATGTATATTTATGTATATAATTATAATTATACATATATCATTATATCACTTTTATTTTATTATTCTAACAAAATTTATAAAATACAAATAAAACGAAGATAATAGGGAAATGGGTGAGGAAAAAGATGGAATAAGGGGAAAAATATTTTCCAACTTTTTTCAACTCAGTCAAATAAAAATGAAATACAGTGTCAACCCACACTAGCCATTTCAATAACGATAAACTTATCTAATCAGTAAATCCCAAAGTCAATATTTCATTTTTTTCTGTCTTCAGCACAAAGTCTAGAAGTGGTTTCCAAATAGAAACAAAACTGGATGTATTCTTTTAATTAAAGCAGTTAATTTGGCCATCACTGTTAACTGCATCATTTTTCCATCCATTCTTCCATTGTGGGGATTGTTGCATCGTTCCACATAAATAATTCTCATTGCAGTCAGCATATATACAATAACAAAGTTCCTTTTTTTCCAGGTAACTTGTCCAGTAGTCCCAAAATAAAATTTATTGTGTAATTATTTTGTGAACAAAGAAAAATAATCACTTAGCTGAACTTGGCTTAGCTGAATGAGACAATCTGTTTTTTTTTTTTTTGTTAAAGGTTCAGATCTGCTTTGGGTTTTTATTTAAATGGAAAATGACAGTGTTTTGTACAAGTTTCATATGATCAAGATTTATTTGAGGAGAAGATATAGATTTACAATGCTCATCCCTTCCTTCTGTGGTGGGCAGTTTCTAATAAATATTATAGTGTAATGGTAGCCTTTGACATGAATTCTGTTGAATTACTGAAAACTAGATGTAGGAGCTGTTGCCCAGTGCCATCAAAGTAGATGAGAGGTGCATTCATTTCCTCATCTTTCACCCAGAAGTTGGATGGGCAGCAAATGAAATTCAGTTGTTTGTTGCTCCTTGGATTTGTAAAATAGAAAAAGGAGGCTAGAACTTTAAGGAGATCGATATCAGAAATGGAAAGGTCCAAAAGCACCTAATTCTAAGTATAATGGAAATCTATCGACAAAATTTCGAGACTTTTGAGGAAAGAGGAAAAAACAGAGTAGTTGAGATTATGATGGAAGATAATCTGACAATAATTACCACCTTGAATATGGCTCCTCTGCTGATGGAACTAGAAAATACCCAGTTGCCCCCAGTTCTCTGGGCTTGTGTAAGTAGTCCATGGATATTTTCATTTCCCAAATAATTTTCCCCTTGTTAAACAAATCATAGTACCCTGATTCATACATCATAGACCCTTATAAACAATGGACTATAGATCATGATCCATATTAATGTATCATATTAAACCAAAGTATATCTTAGCTTGAAGTATAAACTCAGACACCATACTGCAGTATATATACAAGTAAAACTTCTTGTTTGGTAGCAAACAACAAAATAAAAGGCATCTCGTATCAACTTTTGATTCTGATTACTTAATCTATAGAAATAGGTCTTATATGAGGGAGGTGGGGAGGTAAAGGAGATGACACTACCAATTCTACTTAAATAGTTGCAAGGCTCCTACCCAGAAAATAAATAATATATCAAGTTATTGTAATACCATAAAGACATCTGAGTGTTACTTTTTAACATTCTAAGACAGAAGAATTCCATACCTGGTTGCCTCCAGATATGCACTAATATAATTTTTTAAAAGTGGGCAAATTTTTAAGAGTTGTTTTCTGAGATATGAAAATCACAAAGCTTATTGAGCTTGGGCCCATACGAAATAAGTTTTAAGAGTTGATTGGTGGGGACTAAATGAAAAACAATTTCTTTAGTGTCAGCTGCTGGCACCTTTTAAAAAAGATCTTTGTTGTGGCCATAGGCAATGCAGCTGATGTTCATCAGCATCTTTGGCTCATGTAAGTTTTGATTCCAAAATCCATAGAAAATGCTAACCCCAGCTCTTACCTCCACAGGCTTTCTCATGGTAGTAACAAACACAATATCCCACATTTCTTCCCAGAAGGCAATCAAAGCATAGACAATTAAAATATTCCTCCCTTAAAAAGAAAAGAAGAGAAGAGAAAAAAAAAGTTAAAAAAAAAACTCAGAAAGTTCTTTTCTAAATTTTTTTTATTTTGTTTACATAAATAAAAAGCATCTTCATGTATTGAACATCATGTTGCATGAAATTTTACATCAATTTTTCTTAATGATCACTAGTAATTTATACCATTCTATATTTCTAGACTCAAGAATATAATATATATGTAATTTCTAAACTTAAAAAAAGAAAACAATATATTATGTAATAAAACACAAAAAACAACATTTATGTCATTTGCAAATGTACTCTTATAGTCTATTATTAAATATCACTATATTTTAAGTATTTCAACATCTTTCTTGTAACCATCTATAAAAAACTTGCCATATCTTAAAATATTCACTGTCTTCTTTTTCCGTGATCATTAATCTGTTCATCTCTGAGACAAGCTGATTCTTAATCCTTCCCCAAGATTAAGTGGGGGGGAACCCAGTTTTGGTTCCTGTATTTTTGTCACTATCAACTTTGTAGTGCAGTAGTCCTTGACTTATAACCATTTGTTTAGTGACCGCTGGAGGTTACAGCGGCACTGAAAAAGGAATTTATGATGGTTTTCTCATGTATGACCCTTGTAGCATCCTATGGTCATGTGATCAAAATTCAGATTCTTGGCAACTGACTCGTATTTATGACGGTCGCAGTGCCCCAGGGTGATCCCCTTTTGCGACCTTCTGACAATCAAAGTCAATCAGGAAGCCTGATTCCCTTAACAACTGGGTTTAGTAACTTAACAACTGCATTGATTCACTTAACAACGATGGCAAGGAAGGTCGTTAAATGGGACAAAACTCATTTAACAAATGTCTCCCTTAGCAATGGAAATCTGGGGCGCCATTGTGGTTGTTAAGTCCAGGGCCGCCTGTACAAGAATTTCCCCCCAAAAAACCAAAACTTTTTCCCCTGGCCTCACCTGGGTTCCACTCCATGGCGTTGTCGGTCGGGCCCGCCATCTGATACTTGTCGGAATAGCGCTCAATATCTGGAGAAATTAAACATCCAGGAATTAACGATAGCGGAGGGTGAGAGGATGGAGATGATGAGCAGGCCGAGAGGGCGGGCGGGGTTAAACCCATCATTAGTTGGGAATCGTGGCGCCGTCACAAATGTCCCGAGTTCAGCTCCCTCCCCGTGAATTCCCCCGATCCTTCTCTAGTGCCAATTTAGCTGGACCCTTAGCAGGCCAGATCCTTGGGTGCAGCTTCTGCGGATTATTTGAATTATGGGGAAACGAGCAGGTGGACAACACCCCTAGCAGGTAGGAAAGAAAAAAATAAATTAAAGAAGAAAAGAAAAAAGGAAGAGAAAAATTCTAGGCGAGATTCAATGACAGCTCAGCCAATCAGAAATTATTTCAAGGCCTTCATGGTTTTCTAGGCCCCCCCATACCTTTTTTGGGGGCCAAAGGTTTGATGAAATACGGCAGGCTCTTCATGGCCCCCCTCAGCTCCTGCTTCAGGGCCAGCATGTACTCCACCTCCTCTCCGGCCAGCAAGGGAAGGGCTTTGTATTCCAGCGGCTACAAAAACAAGCCAGATTTAAGACAAAAAGAGGGGGACGCGTTGGCTCCCTTCCCACAAGACGCTTCACCGTGTTGACCCATTTTCTGGACAGGTTTAATCCTGAAGCAGCAACAGCCCAACCGGTGAGTTCCCGCAATATGGTAAGCCACAATCAGACCCTTCATGTGTTGTGAGAAGGCAGCCAGAATTCCTTTCACTGATCCAAGAAAGAGGGTTGCAGCAGACCAATCTTAAAAATTTGAGCTTGGGCTGGTTACAGGTAGTCCTCGATTTATAACCATTTGTTTAGTGACCCTTCAAAGTGGCCATGGCACTTGGCTTACAACCTTTTGCAGCATCCTGTTCTGACCCAAAATCATCACATTTCATGCAACGATAACTCTCTGCGGCTTTTCCAGACATGAGACTACAGAGGGAGTGGGGAGGGGAATGCATGCATGGTGCCTAATGTCATTTTTAAAACAAATCTTCTATTTTAAGAATGGCAATTCCATTTTCTCCAAGGGGGGAAGAAGGGAAGAGAAGAGCAGGACAGACTAATGGACCCTTAGGGGGGATCTGAAAGAACAGCTTCGGGGATCGATCATCCCGGAGAAAAATCTCCGTGTGGTTGCTAGGAGTCAAAAGCGATTTCATGGCACATCATTAATTTGGGAGGGAAATCCATGGAAGGGATCGTTGGGGCACGGGGCCCTCTGTTCCTTGGCATGCGTGGCCAAACTGATATTGCGAGGAAGATTTTCACCCTATTTAAATAATAATAATAATTCACGCCACAGTCCTGTTTTCTTTATGGAACATGCGTGCACTTAAAAAAATAACCACAGTCTTTTAATGTGGGCAAAGCTGCAACTACTGGTAGTCCTCACAATCATTTATTTAGCAACCATTCAAAGCTACAATGGGAGGGAGGGAGGGAAGGAGGAAGGAAGGAGATGGGAATGAGGAGGAGGGAGGAGGAAAGAAAGAAGGCACTCCATTACAAAATTACCCGGGCAATGCCGGGTAAACAGCTAGT
>JANHGC010001248.1:159188-173615 GCA_027560395.1 Boaedon fuliginosus
CACAGAGAGAGAGATAGAAGGAAGAAAAAGAAAAAAGAAAGAGAGAGAGGGAGAGAAGGATAGAGACAGAAAGACAGGACACAGAGAGAGAGAGATAGAAGGAAGAAAGAAAAAGAAAAAAGAGAAAGAAAGAAAGAGAGAGAGAAGGAGAGAGACAGAAAGACAGGACACACAGAGAGAGATAGAAGGAAGAAAGAAAAAGAGAAAAAGAGAAAGAAAGAAAGAAAGAAAGAAAGAAAGAAAGAAAGGGACACAGACAGAGACAGAAAGACAGGAGAGACAGAGACAGAGAGAAAGAAAGGAAGAAAGAAAAAGAAAGAAAGGGAGGGAGAGAGAGAGAGAAAGAAAGAGAAGGAAGGAAGGAAGAAAGGAAGGAAGGAAGGGAAGGAGGAGGCATTCAAAGCATAAATTAAGACTTGCAGCCAGTTACCATACTGAAAATATTAAATATTCCTCACTCCACAGGGATGCTGGAAAAATATCAAGAAAAATAAAGACACTGTACGTTAGGTATCTTCAATATATTACAGTTCTCCAACCATTATCTTATTACATGGTTCTGGGCATATTTACTTAGAATTATACCCCATAGTGTTTAAGAGAGTTTACTTGGGCAAATACATATTGAATAACAGTTTCCTTTGTTGCTGTGACTATTCTTAATAGCTCCTTTAATCAAGAGGTGTACAAAAACAATGCACTGGTTGCCTGAAAATATTAACAAGAATTGCCACACTTTCAGGACCCAATAAAGCAGATACTCCAGCGAAGAGTACAAAGCATGTCGATGAACAGCAAATACAGATTTATTTTTTGGGGGTAGTTCTCTGTAGAATCTATTCAGGTTCTGCCTGGCTCTAAGAAAGAAAAATTGGAAGCCGAGACCCAGGGATGCCCAAAGTTGTCTCTTTGTCTTGTGCTGGGTTTAAAAAAAAAATCTTTTCTGTACTGTTCTCCCCCCCCCTGCTTTAAATAATTGTAAACCACTCAAGAGTTACTCCTATTTTTAAATATATATATATTTAGTTTTCTCCCACTATGTAGAAGAGTTAAGACCATTGTACGGGGGTATAAGAAGGAATCAACAAGAATAGTTCCAGGCTTGTTGAAATGTGTGTATGTTTGTGTGTGCATTGTGTTATGTGTTTGCGTTGTGTTGTGCGTTGTGTTGTGAACCCAGCTTCGTTCCAGGAAGGCAGCTACATCCTACCTAACTGATCAACCCTTGAGCTCTGATGCGGTGGGAACCCCTGGACCATTGTGGCTTGTTCAGCAAACCACAACGAAGCCCCGTCCTTAATAGCAGGAATTCGGAGCCGCCTTGCACGGCGAGAGATGGTCGTCAGATACCCTTATTTATGTATACACTAATTTATTTAATTTATATCCTGTCTTTCTTCCCTAATCAAAGGGAACCCAAGGCGGCTAACAACATTAAAACAACAATAAAATACAATCCATAAGTATGACTCTAAAAATTCTAACAATAAAAAATCTAAAACAACTTGCTATAAAATTATTGAAAAACACAAAGTATAGAACAAGCATACAATATATTCATGCAAGGGGAGTCATTCATTCCAAGCTGACTGGCAGAGCCAGGTCTTCACAGCCCGGCGGAAGGCTAACAGATTTGGGATGGTCCGGATCTTCCAGAGGGCCAGTGCTACCATGGAGGCTTTCCTCCATGGACCTGCCAGCCAGCTTTGCTTAGCTGACGGGACCAGTAAGAGGCCAACTCTGTGGGATCTTATGGGATGCTGGGAGGCATGAGGTGGAAGAAGGCAGTCTCGAAGGAATCCCGGTCCTAAGCCATGTAGGGCTTTAAAGATCACCATTAACACCTTGAATTGCACTTGGAAGACCATTGGAAGCCAGCAGCTCTCGGAGGAGTGGTGTTATATGGGTGCACCAAGGCACACCCTTGATCACTTGCCTGGCTGCAATTTGGACCAATTTTACACACAAAAACTACAGTAAAACTATTATATGCACAAAGGGTGGCATATTTGACATTACCCACATTGGAGGAATAAGTGATAAAGATGATAGTTTCCAGATGTCTGGTAGGCGGGAGGTGTCATCATGTTTATTCATGTTATGGAAGCCATCGAAATAGAGAAAAACCCCCTTAACATGAATAAACGTGATGACACCTCCTGCCTACCAGACATCTGGAAACTTGCCCTAATCAATAAACGAGTCTCAGCCTCAAAAATTAACACTAGACCCAGGATAACACATGACACCACCACCAATCAACCCCACCAGATTCGAACCCAAAACCATCCCACAGATTAAACCAAAGTTTCATCTGTTACAACCCAAAGCCAAACAGTAACAACTTCATTGGCCAATTTGAATTCCAATCCAAACACAGCCAGACCTCCATCCAATCAGAACACAGCACCATTGGCAGTTAAGCAGAGAATCCAGCCATGATCACAAATTGCTCTTAGAAGCACGAAGCTGAAGACACCAGCTTGAATCCAGCCTGAAGATGGCGAGTGCGACCTCGTCGAAACGTTGCCATGATACTCTCAATCCTACATGGGAAAAGAGCCGATCACACCAACACCAACACAAATCCCTTGTAGATTTTTTGTGTGAAAGGGGAAAAAATGAAAAAATGAAATTATGATACCTGGTTTTTGAAGATTAGGAAAAAAATAGCAGATTATAGAAATGTATACCTATGTTGTAAAGCAGATTTATACCTATGTTGTAAAGAAAACCAGAAACTGCTTTTTAATATTTTTTTTCCTTTTTCCTTTTCCTACACTTTTGTTTTTATTTTTGTTTTTTTCTTCTTTGTTTTTTTCTCTGTTTTCTTTATTCTAAATATTAATTCTCCTTTGTTTTTTATCTTTAAAAATAAATAAAATTATGGGGCAGGGGGAGATAACTTTCATCACAAAAATATTCAGCTTTCTTAAACTTCACCAAACTCTTATGGGATATTGTATTTCATGCTTGGGGTAAGATTTTTACATATATGTTTACTGGTCAGAGAAGCAAGATTCAAATTTTCAGCTTAAAGAATATTCATATATATATACATACATAACATATATTTGTCCTTCCCATGAATTATCCCTGAAACCCTGCTAAAACATTTATAATCTAGATGGATTTCATCATTTTCTATGAAATTTGCAATCTGGAATTGTGATTGGAATCTATTTGGTGCACAGTTAAGAATTGGGGTTTTTTATAATATACTGTAAAAAGCCTTATGCATTAATGTATTTTTCTAGACTATAATTAACTGTAATAGGGCTATCTTAAAAATGACTTCAGCTTATTAGAAAAAAAAATTGGCTGTTGTAATTGCAACAGTAGACAGCCAAATTTGGCAAAGTGGTGGTTCGTTTTCCCTTTGAGCCTTTATTCAGGTTGCTATTCTAATTTAGCAATACTATATACATATTACCTCACAGGAATGTAGAGCTAATTGTGTTTGTTCTGGTTTTCTTGCTTGAATGTGTGCTTTGTGTTGCTCTCCTGCTTTTTTACTGAGTTTTTGGGGTATTTTATTTTTAAAAAATCTACTGGCTTGAATTATTGAGACCATTTAATTGGGATAATATGTGATAATTATTTCACTAAATGAATTCTACCTGTTTATTCAAAAATGTTCTGTATCTATAATATTGGCAAGCATCTTCTTATGACAAGTTTTCACTAAAGCCTGAGAAAATGTTCCCCAATATTTGTTGGCATTCATTACAGTATCATTGTTTCTGTAACCTCAATTTGGCAAAATGTGACAGGACATGTATCATCAGATTTATAATGTGAATGAGATCCTGAATTTTCTAAAACCATAAATACAGCTGATCAGGGAAGAACCGATATATACACAATTGATTTTGCTTCTCCCAGTAATAAGATCACACTATAGAAACAATATCGCATGTGCTGAATTACCTATGTAATTCTTAGTTAATTGTGATCCTATCCAGATAATAAAAAATATAAGAAGATAGGGAATAATCATGGAATGAGATATTTTAAAATGTGAATTTTCAGAGGTGTCAAGCATTTTTTCCAATATATATTACTACTCTGAATTAATATACAATTGTCAGGTCCAGATATTATTCTAACATATAATTTAAATGCACTGGGTCAGTTACAGGAATGTGAAATTAATGTATTTTATCTTCTGGTCACTGCCAAGATGTTTCCTCACTTTTTAAAGACACTTTGCACTAAAATATTTATAGTTACTAACAGGGGTGCCAGGAGAATTATTAAGTGCTGGAACAAGACTAATTTGGGCCCTCACCTACACATGGACACATAAACCAATAATGTCATAATTGTACATTGATTAATTACATTCAAACATACTTTCAAATATATTAAAAAGAGCCTGAGGGAAACCTCCAAGCCTTGTGTGCAGAATGCCTGGAAGAAGCCACCTCGGTGGCTTCAGAGGACAAACTGAGCATGCGCAAGTGAACATTGCCTGCAGTCGCTCTTGGATGGGGTGGGGGGAGAATTCCACGTGGGAGGATCTTTTGCAAGGAAGCCACTACTCCTCTCCACTCTAGGACTTAACACACCTCTCTGATCTTAACCCTTGTTATGTCAAACAAGGCTGCCTGCAAGTTGGTTTTGCTACACACACAAAGTATAGACTATGAAGTATATTTTGAAGTATATAACCAATATTGTTTTTCTTTTTAAAATTTTGCTTTGTAAAAATTTTGAAAAAAGTTCCCCTTTGTGCTCCATGGGCCCTGGAACCCCCTCTTCTCAGCCCTGGTTATTAAATGTATGTTGCTTATTTCAGTTAAAATATTTCCCATTTGGTAATTTTTTTTCCCAATTTGCTATTATTTCCCATTTATCTAGTTTAAAAAATTATATCACATTCTGTTTGTGTATATAAGAGTACATGTACTTTAATAATTTCATATATAGTACTACTATTTTGTATTTTAAATATTTGCAGAAGTAAGCAAGCTATGAAGCATGAACAAGCTATAATCCCATATCAAATGTTACCTTCAGCTTTCTTATTTTTAATAATTCATTGAGTATAAGTAAGATACTTTTAAAATATGTCATCTTTCTCAATTATAGCAACTTTTGTTATTTGTAAGGCCTCAAGAAAATACTTAAAATTACAAGCATTTTTTACTGTTGAAAACTCTTAAGATTTGACTTTGCCTAGTAAAATGTATGGGTTAAAAACCCTTTAATTTTAAATTTTTAAAATTTTGAATTTTTAAAAACAGGTCTAGTGACTGAAAATAAGTGGCCAAAGTTAATGTTTTAACTCGGGGGTGTCCAACCTTGATAACTTTAAGACGTCAACTCCCAGAATTCCCCAGTCAACATTGCATAGGTTGGACGCCTCTGCTTTAACTAATCCTTAGGGAAAGAGATGCAAGATAAAGTTTAAAGCAGCAACAACAGATGGCCTCCTAGCCACATACATTGCATTGTGTGTTACTCTTTTTAAAAACTAGGGTTTCTTTTCAAAAAGAGTAATTTTTTAAGAATAGGAAAAAGGTACCATTCATTAATATTGGTTCTTCTGAGGCAGAATTCAACTTTCAAAACCAATACTGAGGAGGATTTGATATAGGATTAAATAGAACCATGATGGGGAACCTATGGCACGCATGCCAGAGGTGGCACGCAGAGCCTTCTCAGTGGACACACGCACCATCACCAGCTGCTCTTCTGGTTTCTGGTGCCCTGGTCTTTATGGGCCACAGAACGCTGGAAAATGGCCCGAAAAACAGCCAAAAAACCAGGCTGTTTTTCAGGCCTTTTTCAGGCCATTTTGGGCTGTTTTCCAGGGCATTTTGGGGCCATTTTCAAGCTGTTTTTGGACTGGTTTTGGTGCAAAAAACAGCCTGAAAATGGCCAGAATGGTCTGAAAACAGCCCCAAAACAGCCCCAAAATTTCCCCAAAACAGGCATTAATGCACTGACCAGCTGTTCTTTGGTTTTCCGGCATTCCGACACGCGTGCATGCACGCGCATGCATGTGCGTTTCAGTTTGGGCACTTGGTGCCATCACTGAAATAGGAGATTAAATACTTCTCTCTTTCACAAATTATAATTTTAATGCATGTTTAAGGCACCTATGTGCACAAGAGGGTGATAATGTACAGAATAATGAATAAAAGATGAACATTTCTGGAGGCACATTTTTTCATTAAGCAGTATATCACTGACAATTAGAGTGCTGACTGTTAAATCCTCCATACTTTGAATCAGAGGATGATGAAGTTTTCCAAAATCCCCATGAATTCAGAAGGCAGTGAAGACTATCTCTTGTTCTAGTCCCACTTTCTAAGGAAGAAATAAAATTAAACAAAAGCCTTCTGATCAGACTGCAAGCCAACCTCGTCTAACTTTCTCTTTTGACAGTGGCTTCCCAGAAATCTTAAGGCTAGAGATAGGACATGAGCACAATAGCCCTTTCTCACTGATGATATTGAGCAACCTCTATACCTGGGCTGATATATCATCATGTTAAGCCAAAATAGAATTTATCTCATATGAAACTGTAAGAGCTTTGATGAATTTTATTGCAGCATTTTTTCTAATGCATGCTGTGATGTAAGATAGTGGCATTTGAAGAATCCACTGGAATTGTAAAGAAATATACATTTTTAAAGAAATTAATACAAAAATAAGTTATTGTTGTTTGAATAACCAGAAATTAAGAATTATTCACAACCACTGCATGAAACTCTAAATTTGGGCACAAAGTCCCTTTTTTCATGACATCAGTGTATGCCTCTTATAAAAGAGTCAGTTTGGTCTAGCGGTTAAAGCACCAGGCTAGAAACCAGGAGCCTGAGTTCTGGTCCTGCCTTAGACATGAAAGCCATCTGGATGACTTTGAACCAGTCACTTCCTCTCAGTCTCAGATGTCAGTCTCAGATGTCAAACTGGTTGGTCAATTCTGTCATAACCAATGAATCAACTTTTGGAAGATCTGGGGAGGGAAACAAAAACACAAACTGACTCCACATTGTGGGGAAAATGCTATGGGGAAAAAAGTATGTGTCTCTTATGCTTCCCAGATTACTGGTAATTTTTTTTCTCAATTTCCTGTATAAATATTGTTTGCAAAAATGGCTGTGGTAGTCCTACACTATATGTTAGAAACAATG
Organism: Boaedon fuliginosus; assembly: GCA_027560395.1. Taxonomy (NCBI): domain Eukaryota; kingdom Metazoa; phylum Chordata; class Lepidosauria; order Squamata; family Lamprophiidae; genus Boaedon; species Boaedon fuliginosus. Next base: position 166,337 of record JANHGC010001248.1, read on the forward strand.
TTTTGGAATTTGTCCAAGAGAGGATTCCTATTATTCTATTTTTACTTTGTTCCTAACGACATCACTATTTGAACCTAAAAACAATCAAAGTGGAAAAAAGGTTCCAAGTGTGTGTTAAATCATGGTGTAAATTCTTTAGGTTTCAAATATTTGAAAAAATAAAAATCCCCATCACTGCGTGAGTTTACACTATTTTCTGAAACATATTTTCCTGCCAGCATAAATGGTTCATGCAAGTGTCTGCCAAAGCCAGGATCTGGTTTTTGCCATTCTTCTTCTTCTTCTTTTTTTTTTTTTTGCCATTTTCAGAAATGCTTTAACAGTTTTAATTTTTTTCTCCATACAGTATCAATATAAATGTGGTAAATCCACAAACTATCATCATTTGAAAATTGCTGACATTTGTCCAAATTGCTATATAATTCACTAAAATAAGCCTCAAATCCAACTTGTTAAATCAAGTATGCAGTCTCTGAGATGATACATTGTATAATCCAAGGATACCTGTTTGAGAATATTAAATAAAGAAATTGTCATTATTTAAAATTAAAAGAGCAGAAAAAATGGAAGAAATTTTTCCTGCTCATTAACCACAGGACTATTTTAGTTCTACCATGAATACATAGCACGCTCTTGAGAAAATCATATTCTACTTGAAGTGGGATGGTCACAGTTAATGGGTCAGTGTGAAAAACTGGTCCTTTATAAGAGTGCACACAAAACTTGTTACATTCTAGGAATAAAAAGCAGATAAACTATATAGATACCCCCTCCCATTTATTTTCCTGTAATCATATAAAAACTGGGAATGACTTTCAATCTGAGCAATGCTAGGTTAATGTCAGGGTTCCAAGTAATATACCCATAGCAAACAGAACTCCAAGGCAGGTAGATTCCTTAAAGCAGGGGTGTTCAAACTTTTGCAAGGAGGGCCAGATTTGGTGAGGTGAAAATATGTGGGGGCCGACCATTCAGCCTGATATTCCTTGAACCATTAACATTAAATGCAAATGAACAGGGGACAGCTGCAGGAACCGCTGTGTGGTGAAGGGAAAAATGTGCGCCGGCAAGGAGAAGAGGCTGCGGGCTGCTCAAAATTTGAAAACGAGCCACAGTTGGCTCCTGGGCTGGACTTTGGACATGCCTGCCTTAAAGAATAGTTTTGTCACATATATATCATATTGGCGCAGACTAGTGAAAACCAGCTCTAAAAGTTCCCGTGGTTTTCACTAATTAAAAGTAAAGCTTTCCTCCCTTTCCCAAACAATCAGTCACGTGGTTCAATCAGGGTGCTGTCCAGTTGCTTGGAAACTTCACTCCTCCTCTCTTTAGCTACCTGTGGGAATGTCCTTGGTTCCCTCCCTATCCCTTATCACCGTTGTGGCAACACTGAAGCCTCCAAGATGGCTTCGATCAGGCCAGCTTCAGAGTTGACAGTTTACTTTTATGTAAAGGTTTCTGCTATAAGGAATTCTCAGCCTGTAAGGATAGAGCCAATGTTCTGTGTTCTTACTTCTGAATGAATGTGCTCAAGATCTGTCTGTGCTAAGTAAGTTTAGATGCCGGCTGTTGAAGATGTTGAATGAATGTGGCAGTAAAATCAATAAAAGCAAGTCAAACTGTTCCCAAATTTCCCAATATGTTTTAACTATTTTTGTCCTTAATCTCTCTCAAGACAAAATGCATAGTTGGACAACTTTGAGGAAGTAATTTTGTTGTCTGGAAAATTCCATTCAGTTCTCTTTAGTGCAGAGAGCCAACTTCTTTTCATATCCATCCAGCCAATTGTCCATTTCCTCTGGCATAAGCTGAGGATATTTTGGTGGAATTAAACATATATATTGAGGAACTTCCTTTGAGGAAAAACAGGAAAACAATTTCATAGCGAGCAAAAATGCATTTCTTGATTTTCCTGCCTTTACAGTGTATTGCACAGAGGGACACATTTTATAAGGGCAGCATTCAACAGTAGAAGAAAATACTAAGATCTGATCTCAGCTTGAGCATGTATAGAATGAGCCACAGAGAGAAGGGTTACATCAAGACAAGCTTTTTCTGGGTAGAGAGTAAGGAAACTATGATGTAAATAGGCCAGCTCCACTACCAAGCTATGACTCTCTGTGAATGGAATAAGTATCTAAATTTGACAAATAAGATTTTTTAAAGGTTTTTTAAAATATATATATATTTGAGATCACAATGGACATATATTCTGCAGAAGAGGCTCACATGGACACCCCTCTAATTCACAGTGTTTAAGAAGGGGGAAAGAGGTACAACACAATCAGAACTGCAAGATTCTTTTATTATGGGCATTCTCAATAAATGTAGCTTTAACCTTTTCCTGATGTTGATTTCCTGGCCTGGCCTAGCTGGTGAGCCTGAAAATCTACTAGATAAGGTTACTGATGGTAGTAAGCTTTGTATTTATTCAAAGCTTTCCCAAATCAATTATCCTCCCAAAGTAGTAGGACCAAAACTCCCATAATTCTCTTTTATCCCAGCTATAAAGAATTTATGTTTTATGGAATATAAATGTTTTCCAAAATGTCAGTTTTGATAACCCTATAAACATGTCAGTCGAAAGGCAGTGCATCAAATCAACAAGCAAACATCATATATCTGGACATTTATATATTTTTGAAAAAGAACATGTTTCTCAATTTAGAAGGAACTGTCCTTCAAAAATGATTTCTTCTTGCTAATATAGTCATTAGTGTCGGCACTTTAATATATGAACTTTCTCAATGAAGTTCAGAGATCTCAGTTATCTGATGATTACATATTGCCTAAGAACTGAAAGTTCTCTTCAAGTGATTTTTTTTAAAGAACCATTTTTGGAGTACATCTAATCCACTGTATTCTTGCCTGACATGTAATTTTCCTTCATAATTAATAGGAAAGGAAATTAATTGCAGCTTCTTACATCTGGGGGTGGCATACATACATATTCATCCTGAGGTTCTCTTTCAATGTAAATAACATTATGCAGAGTACAAAAAAGGAATAAGAAATAGTAAGCCCAAGAAATTATAGGCATGAGATAAGAAAAAGAAATATACTTAAATTAATTTATACCAACATTATTTGCTATATTCATAGCTTTCAACCATGCTAGTTTTTGTGAGCAAATCATGGTAACTTAATGACCATATAGTTCCTATTATATTGCATTTTGTTATTTGAAATTGTTCGCTTTTTCTTTTTGAGGATCTCACTAGCTCTATTCAAATATAACTTTTTCCAGTTTATCTTCTTCTTGACCTTTTCATTCTTTGGTCATATACATCTTTTGCAATTTAATAAACATTTATTCTCTCTCTGTGATCTAACCAATCCATATATTTCTTTGATTCTGATCACTCAGATTTGCATCTATTGCATCTATTGCATATATCTATTGCATCTATTGCATCTATATCTATTGCATCTATTGCATCTATTGCATCCACTCTTCTTATCCATACCCTTATTGTGCTACATATTCTTCTTAAGTATCCCATTCCCAATGAGTTGTATTTATTGTTGCTTTTTCTGACATACCTCACACTTCCCTGTTACAAAATAAGCCCACTCTTATTCACAACCATTTTAGGGTTGTTGTTGTATTTTTACATTCGCTGCTTTCTATTAACGTTTGCATATCTGAAAAAAATATTCTATTTTCCTATCTTTAATAAACATTCAATGAAGATACACACAGTTAACTAGTTGCTCTTAATGTTGGAGTGAATATGATTTCATAGTGAAAACCCTGATGGTCCTAGAAATGTAAAGAGGGAAGTGAACATCACGAGTTCCATTGAACTTAGAGTGGTCAGATGACCGGAGTATCACAAACACAGATAATTCCCAAATTGGTGCTTTCCTGTTTTTGCATTCATCTGTGCATTTTTAAATTAAAAAGAAAAGAAAAGTAGTATTTACAGGCTCAGTTAAATGCACCTTTGTGCATGCATATTATTCTAAGTACAGTGCACATTTAAATATTCATTTTAGCATGGATTGGAGCCAAATTGCCTCATTTCAAAATTCAAAGGAGTGAATAATCTGAAAAACTATACCATTTAGTCCATATTATTTATTTGACAAACACAAAAACCAATTTGTTTAAAGTGCAGACTAAAAGATTTCCCAACGTATGGGATACAGCATCTTCTACTTTGGAGGTGAGGCTGTGGGGGTATCCTTGGTGCTCTCTAAGTTTGCCTGTTTTCTTGCAGACATTTCATTACCCAAACTAGGTAACAATATCCACTTCAACATTGTATATTCCTCAAGCAGACATTATGTTTTTTATTAATATCCACTGAAAAGGGGATTTATTTATTCACATCTTTATCATAATCAACTCATAGTGCATTATAACAATATAAAATGCAATAAATTTACCATGATATAAAGATTATAAACTGTAATAAATAATATGCAATGCAATTAGCTAAGTAATAGGTTAACTCATTCGTCAGTCCACAAAGGCCCACTGGAAAAAGATTTCCATCACCTTCAGAATACATTTATTGGCAGGCCATGTTCTGGAGGGAAGTTTTCTTAGAGTGTAAGATGCCATGCTGGAAAAACAGTTTTCTGGTTTTAGTTCCCTGCCCCACCTTACAAAATCATCTTAAATGGACCCAACTTTACAAGAGGATACAAAAAGTGTGGCCTATCCAGTCTGATTATGTCCAACTGTTTAAACTGGTGTGTCACTAATGTTTAGATTACTGCACAACACATTTTCTTCCAGGTGTATTGAAGTACATGTCTTGTCATTTCCATCCACATGTATTGACAGTAGTGTTCTCTGAAGCAGAGTTTATTTCATGTTCAGAAATGTCAACAGTGTCTCACACATATGAGCTCACAACAGCTATAAGCTCTCTCATGCTAGTCTTAGATGATCCGTATTTATATGTGGGTAAATAAGTGTCCAGACTTTCAACTAAACATGATTTTGTGTACTATCAATAATTATAAATTGTTGAGGTGGAATTATGACCTAGTACCTTTTTTGGATGTAACTGACTGGCTTGAGGGCTGCTATTATAATCAATCTTACAACATGGATAGCAATAGCACCCAGATTTTATATACTGTTTATCAGAGCTTTACAACACTCCCCAAGCAGTTACAGAGTCAGCTTATTGCCCCCAACAGTCTGGGTCTTCATTTCACCGACCTTAGAAAGGATGGCTGAGTCAACCTTGAGCTTGGGGATTCGATCTGACAACCTGCTTAACAAGTCAGCAGAGACTGCAGTGCTGCATTTAACCACTGCGCTACCAAGACTCTTTTTAATCATTGGATTTAATGAAACAGAGTGCATATTAAGCCATACAATAAAAATAAACAGCATCTTTATTGAGACAAATATGTGGCTTCTTCAGCAACTCCCTCAGATTGGATCCCATATGCAAATCAGTCTGCAGCCTGTTCGCTTTAGATGCTATCCAGATTTTCTGAAGACAATTTCAACCAAATAACAACAGCACAATTGTCACTATGTTCACTCCAATTAATGGCACCCTTATAAGATGATGTTTGATTGGGAGAAAGCAAGTTAAGATGGCTCCTCCCCTAGCAGTTCTCAGAGTATAACTTTAATTATGCAAGAAGTTGCTTTACTTTGCCAAGATTTCTTGCTATGGAGGTGGAACAGTAAATGAAACTGCTTGGAAGTAATCCTATGGGTTTTTCTTGGTTTTGGGGGTCTGACAGTTACAGAGATATGGAAACAAAAAGATTTGCCCCACCATTAGGAAGAAGGAGGAAAGTGATTTGGGATATCTTTGAAGAGACAAAATTGGACTTAGTGTCCAAACACTTGAATAATTTGGTTAAGTTTGAATGCCATGCTTGACCACTGTGGTAGGAATTGAGCAAACCTGCCTTGGCTTAGACATCAAGAGCAAATGCTAAGTAAACTGGGTAATGGGATCCAGGTGCTGTGACACTTTTGAAATCATATAAAAAAAGAGCTGCACATATAATAAACACAATATTTACAATATTCTCTTAAAGTATGGTTTATTATTTATAGCTCTTCTTTCTTTCTCTTAGTTACTTTAATTGTGTAACCAGATATTTTTCCAGTTCAATAAAGACAGCTCTTGACCAGAAATTGAGTGTGAAATGTCTTAGAGTAGTCGAGATTGTTAATGGTGTATTAGAATATATTAGCTATATGACATCCTCAGTCTGCTGGTTAATTGTGATTTGGTTGGCTATCCAGCTATATTCTAGAGCTTATATTGTATTGGTTTGTTGTTTTTCTATCCTAATTTTCTATATTCAGAAAATAAAATAGAAGAACTGCCCAGTTTCAATGATATTAGAATAGAATAATTTTAATGTGAACTGCCTGTTTGACTTATTGGGGCATCTATTAAGGACAGTTTTCTTCTATTACATGTATGTCATATAACTAGTGACACAGTGGCTCAGTGGGTAAGATTCTGAGCTTGTCGATCAGAAAGGTCAGCAGTTTGGCAGTTTGAATCCCTAGTGCCACATAACAGAGTGAGCTCCCATTACTTGTCCCAGCTTCTGCCAACGTAGCAGTTCAAAAACATGTAAAAATGCAAACAGAAAAATAGGGACCACCTTTGATGGGAAGATAACAGTGTTTTGTGCGCCCTTTGGTGTATAGTCATGCCAGCCACATGACCATGGAGATGTCTTCGGACAGCGCTGGCTCTTCTGCTTTGAAACGGAGATGTGCACCACCTCCTAGAGTCGGGAACTGACTAGCATGTATGTGTGAGAGGAACCTTTACTTTTACCTAATATAACTAACAACACTGAGAACAAAAATAATTACCATATCTGCAAGCATGCAGAAATTAAAACACATGCCTAAACATGGATGTACACACATTAAAATTCAGCTGTGAATTCCCCCAAATGTGTTTTTAACATGCATACATGCATGCAGACTTACATACATACATACATACATACATACAGTCTCCTAATATTGAATTCCTTCCCTCATCCCCCTTCTTTCAAAAATATTCCTGCTTTGCATTGTCTAAAACTTGTTCTATCTAGAATTAAGCTGAATAAATAATTTAGATCTATTTCTTCTCTGTTTTAAGCTTCTGGGCACTACTATATTGGAAATTCTACAATGAAATTGATGGTCCCTCTTTCTTTTTCAGATTTTGTATAACATTTTGTAGAATACTTAGTGTTGAGATTTTAATCTGGGCTCAAAAGAAATGATATTAATATAAATTATATTTTATTATAATATTATAATAAATATAATATAATATAA
>JANHGC010001248.1:178652-192469 GCA_027560395.1 Boaedon fuliginosus
AAGACCTGGCTATGGCGGAAGGCGTGGAGTTAAGACCGTTCCCCCTCTCACAAATGGTATGAATGTCTGATTGAATGCATGGAGGATGTCTATTTTTAGTGAATGGGCACATTTATATGTTGTACGCCACCTCGAGTTCCCCGTTGGGGGAAGAGAGGCGGGATATAAATCTAACTAATAAATAAATATTATTATTATTACTTGTCAACCATGGAAGATGTGGCAGCATGGTTGACAAGTGAAATATTGCGACCTGGCCATCGAAACTGATAGATTATGGATGAAACATGTAATAATGATACCCGTTGTCATCGGGGCACTTGGTACCATGTCCAAGAATTTTGCAAAATACATCAGGAAGTTGCAGCTTCCTGCTGTAGCGCCACCAGAGCCGCAAAAGACTGCGCTACTCGGAACAACATACATTTTTAGAAGATACTTGATTGATACCTAGGATGCTGGCAGCAACCCATATCAACCATCAGAGCCAGTCATTGATATATGTTGATATACATTTTTAAATGTTCAGTTCATTGAACATTATGTATTCATTAAACATGAAATAATAATAATAATGATAATAATAATAATAATAATAATATCCTAATTTTTAAAAACGTAAGCATTCCAAGGCCAAGCTGAAGTTTAGTTAGCTGCCCATTTCTCTTGAATAATGCCACAAACAGGGCACAGCAATCTTTTCTTTAACCATTGTCACATCACAATGCTCTGAAAAAGAACTCATTCAGCAAGACAAAACTGAAGTTTTTTTTAAATAATGGTACTATCATGTACAGAAAGGGTTTGCTTTTCCTTTTCCTTTTTTTCCTATTCCTTTTTCCATTTCTATCGTATATAGCTAGGCAAACTATTACCTTTATGAATAAGGCAAGTAAGCAAAAATCTTGTCAGTGTGATCAAGCTATAAAGAGTTCTTCTTTGGCAGCTTATTTATAATCATCAAGATTTCTATTACTTTTTCCCTACCCTATTGCTAGCTCCCTCCCATTAACGTTAAGTAATACATGTATGGTTCAATCTGGCATATTTCAATCATTTCACTTTGAAATGGCAGGATTTATAGTAATGGCTGATCGGTCTCTGTGAGCTAGGATGGAGCTGTAGTTGGCAAAAAAGACAGAGGGAAACTGGAATTGAAATTTAGAAAGAGGAAGGGAGGGAGGAAAGGAGGGAGGGAGAGAGGGAATGGGATAACTCTCCACAATCAACTCATCATGGCCAACTCACCATGGCCAAATAACCATGGGACAACTTGCTGTGAGACAATTTAACAATTCAATTATTTAAAATACATTTTTTTTAAAAAAAAAATCATTCTGACCCTCCTTTTTCATCCTTTCTTTAATTATTCTATTCCATCATTTTTTTGATATTAGTGTAACTCTTGCCCTGCAGTGAGATGCAGGGCCACCGAGAGGATTATTAAGTGTTGGGAGAAGACTAATTTGGGCCCCCTCACCTACACATAGACACATAAATCAATAATGTCATAATTGTATATTGATTAATTACATTCAAACATACTTGCAAATATATTAGAAGAAGCCTGAGGGAAGCCTCTGAGCCTCACGCGCAGAATGCCTGGGAGAAGCCACCTTGGCAGCTTCAGAGGACAAACTGAGCATGCACGAGTGAATGCTGCCCACAGTCACTCTTGGATGCAGGGGAGAATTCCACATGGGAGTATCTTTTGCAAGGAAGCCGTTACTCCTCTCTGCTCTAGGACTTAATACACCTCTCTGATCTTAACCCTTGTTATGTCAAACAAGGCTGCCTGCGAGGTGGTTTTGCTATACACATGAAATATAGGATATATATCCAATATTGTATATATCCAATATTGTTTTTCTTTTTAAAAACTTGATTTTGTAATTTTTTTTAAAAAAATGTCTCTTTCATGGGTCCCCTTTGAGCTCCATGGGCCCTGGAACAATGTACCAGCTGAACCCCCTCTCCTCCACCCTGAATAAGGACTACTATTTGCGATTTCCCTAAATAGGTCAGAATAGCCAATGGGGAGGGATGCTGGAAGTTGAAATTCAGCAAAATTTGACAGCTACATACAGTATTCTTCAATCTAATTTAGAGGATTCCAGCCAATGAGAGCCACATTAACCAGCAAAGTTGAGTGTGCAAGTTTTTGACATGAGTGAGCAGGGCAGAGTTTGAGCATATTCTTTTTTTTTGGGGGGGGGGGAATGATTTAAAATTAAGATAGTTGTTTTAGAGTTCATGCTATGGGTTTTGTACTTTCGTCTTCTGCAAAAGGGCTGGAAACTGATACTGTCACTTTCTATCTATCAGACAGAGCTTAAAATAAGGGTTAGGGACTGCATGAAGCCCAAGTCCACCTCTGCAGGAAGGAGTTGAGAATTGTCTAAGGAGATTCTCCGTCATCTTCCAGAAATGGTCTTATAACTTAGGACTCAAATACTCCACGTCCATGACTTCTCCATTTCACCAGGTCCATAAGCATAAAGCTGAATTGACCACATTGTCTGTCAATATAAATTATCATAGGAAAAAGTTGCAAATATGTGTTTCTGTACTTTGCTAAAACAAATGTCACCTGGCATATCCTGGGTTTTTCTTTCCGTGCCAAAAAATTAAGTGCAAAGTCAAGATAATAAAAATGAGAATGCTGGAAATTAAGCAAAGCTTCATGCTTCAGAAATTAGGAATTGATAATTTTCTTTAGTACTGGTAGACTTATTTAGTGATTGCTTCCTTTAGCTTAGTAACAGCAGTATTGAAAAAGTAAGTTTGCAACCAGTCCTCATATTTATGAACTTTACAAGTCTGCAAAGCAAAGGAAAGCTCAAGTAAGTTCATAGTTGCGGTTTTACTTAGTGACCAACTGGGGGTTGCTAATAAGGGCTACCTATATATAAATCTCTCTCTCTTTCTCTCACTTCTCTCTCTTTCTCTCTCTCTCTTTCTCTCTCATTATATCATTTATGTTGCATGTGCCGATTTTGTTTACATTGATTTTATTATAGGCACTGCTCAGATCCCATTGTGGAGCTCCTCTTAATTGAAGAGATAATATTAAGTCCAAAACCAGAAGCATCTCATAAATGCCTCATTTTTGCAAAGTCCAGTTTATGTGCTTTTTCCTCTTACACTTTTAAAATGAGGAAAATGTCACAATCAGATATACCATATCCAGTGTATGGTTCATTCTGGACAAAACCTGCAGGGTGAAATTGGTAATTCAGCATTGCCCTGGGGTGACATACTACCCAGAGTTTTCAATTCATGACCAGTTATTAGAGTCATGAGTGGTTTATCTATGTAATCTAGTGTTTCCTCATTGTTCCACCATGTAGATCCCTAGAGTCATATTCCTTACCTCATATGTCATAAAATTGATTATGGGGCACACAAGAGATCTTAACTACTCTCACAGCAACATCACAAAATAAGGCAAGCACTTAATCATTAGAAAGATCAAGTGATGTTATTGACCCAAGGCACTGCTTCATATTTTCCACTATACTTGGAAATTGCAGATACAATTGTGCAATTATGATATATTTATCAGCTAGTTTACAATAGTATATCATATTGTATAACAGATACTGTCTATATACAGAAAATAATAGCAGCCACTGTTCAATAAAAAGCTTGTATATATAAAAAAAGCTATTGGACATTGGTATGGAATGTTGATTGTTTCTGATGTATCCTTTTCTACTCTGCACTTGGTGAATTCAGTGAATTTATCGTTTCTTATTTATTTGTCATTTAGAAACAATCTACATAGTGTAGCTACTAGGGACCAAACACAGAGAGGAAGAAATGTTTTAGACAGATTTCAAGCTGATCGCCCCAAACTAAATGGTGATGGCTATATGGAATACACTGGGTTTTCATAATCTAGCACTTTCCTGATGTCTTACATATATATGGAGTCTTATAATTTACAACTAATATGGCCAAGACATTAGAGTAGAACCTCAGCTCATGACCGTAATCCATTCTAGGACTTCAGTCGCAACTCAATTTGGTTGCGAACAGAAGCAAGACTGACTATGCATGCACTGCCACCTGAGGATCTGTTCATGACCAGAAGCAAAAAGTTGGCGAAATTTTTGGTCGTCACCCGATTTGGTCACAAACAGAAGCGTTCGTTCAACTGTATAGGGATTGTGATGTTAATTAGTTTGAAGGTTGCCTGTTGGGGAGGCCAGCTGCACAACATTGCAACAATTGTTTTGTGTTCAGTATTTTGTGAAATACTTTAACTCATAAACTCAAAAACAGTGTTGCCTTTGGGCTTCCTTATCACCGTTATAATTTCAGGGTGAGGAAAACATGGCTGTATGACATCAACGTTGGAATATTTAGAGGAGTGAAATCAAGTGAAGATGCTTTCTACTCTCTAAGTCTGTCAAGTACCTTTAGGCAATGTTGAGTATGACTATTTCCCTACTATTTTTAAACTTTCCTTGAAAATAATAGTGCATCAACTTCATTTAAAATGTTTATTTATCAGTGATTTTTTTAATACTGCTATTAGTAGTTAGGATTGTCTCCGTACTGAAGCACCCTATGACACAACAGATGGCTTGTCTTAGTTGGTCAAAGGTCTCAGGAACTAAGTGAATTTCCAAAAGGGTCAAACTTGCATTGAGGGTTATAAGCTAAAGCATCCAGCTAGAGCTAGATGGTAATCCAACAGTCTATGGCAAAGGTTAGGCAGATTCAAGATTTCCAAGTTTCTGCTTGTAGTTAGCAGATAAGCAGCTTCACTTAACAAGTCTATGGAAATTCTCAATCATCCAGGTCATGGTTATCTCAAAGATGCTTTTCCAAAAGGCAACAGGACTTTCTTGTTTTTTTCCTTGAAAATGGAGAAGTTCTGAAGAAGCTTTTTGGATGAGAAGTGAAATGTTTTCAAGGAAACAACCAAGAAAGTCCTGTTGCCTTATGGAAAAGTACCTTTGGGACTTCGCTTAACATATTCCAAGGCACAAGTGAGTTTAATTCAACATAGCACATGGTTGATTGCCAATTCATCTTTTAAGGAATTGTTATTATCAGCCAAATTTTACCATGTCTTCAACATGTTGCATTCCCTTGACAGAACTGATATTTATCCAAATAAAAGAAGACAATTTAAAATAAAATCTCCATAAATGGTAAGAAAGTGCTTGGCTTGGCTTGGCTTGGCTGGTCTGGACCATATATTCATGCTCAAATCCATTATTGATTCTTTCCTTGATGGGCATTTACGTCTTATAACACCATACATCCATAGATGGTTAATTAAAGAAGCTTTTGATGGTTTTCTTTTATCAAACTAATCAGAACAAAATAATGAAATGTATACCAGGCTCTCTGTTTGAAACCATTTCACTAAGGATCTTTATCTTATTCGAAAATTCCAGCTAATGTGTTACAATTTAATTATAGATTGTTTACACATATCAAATAAGACAATGTGATAAATAATATCAGTCCAAAATGTCAGCGTGAACCCTGCACTTACAGTAATTTTAAACTGCAAGTACAATTTCCTGCCTGGGGAAATAGGTTGTTTAGCAATAAACTTTGCTATTTATGATTTCTTTCACTTATCTCATAACAGAACATTTGTTAATTTCGTGTGAGAGAATGTGTGTGTTTACTTCAAAAATGTCAGTGTGGAATATTCCTTGTTGAAGGAGATTGAAAGATCTTGGAGATGCTCCCAACAACAAATGATACTTATAGCAGATGCTTGTAGTTAAAAGGTTTACTAAAGTAGGATTTAGGATTTATTGGATTTATATCCCGCCTCTCTTCACCCCTTTCAGGGGAACTCGAGGCGGCAAGTAAAGTCCAATGTAAGTAATGTAAGGCTATCTCTGTATTCCCAGGTGTAGGCATGAGGCATGCAGTATGCATGCTTCCACTGATCAAGGACATACCATGAGAAGAGCCAAGACAAGCAAATGTGAGTGTAAGAGGTTGTACAGGGGCTTATAATATAGGTGTGTACAAGCCCCTCCTCTCATAACAGCTATGGAGGCATGTAATGTCTCCATCTAGTGACAGTTTAGTGGTACTGCCATGGCTAGCATATTTCAACAGTCAGAATTCCTGTTAACCAGCATTCCTGGTTTCTTACGGGAATCAGTTTGACCAAGATAGTACACAGAGGGTAGAAAAGGTGAGTCATGAACCCTTCTGCTGGAAAACATACTGAAAATTATGTATACCATGCATATAGTGTATTATACTCTTATAAAATCACTCATGTCTTGGAGTTGGGCTCTAGGCAGGTCTGGATAAAGTGTCTTGGGCTCAGTCTTAAGGTGTGAGTCAGTTACTCCTGAGGACATGACAAGGCTTAGTTCAGCCCCCTGTTCATTGGACCCAATTCCCTCTTGGGTTATTAAGGCTGTCAAGGAAGTGATCTGTAGTTTGACACATGCTATAATGTTGGCCTCATTGAGAGAAAAGGTGGAATCTTCAGTGTTGAAAGAGGTATTGGTGCACACTTTCCTCATGAGGTCTGGCTTCTGATCCAGTGATTTTAGACAGCAGCCGTTCTGTTACTAACCTTCCATTTTTCCGTATGTTTGCTCAGAAAATGGTTGCACTGCAATTGCAGAGAACTTTGGAGTAAACAGGGTTAAATCTGCACTGATGAAGACATCAGTACTATGGAGGTGACAGGCTTTACTCTGCTGATGCAAAGGAGCAATGTATGTGACCCACTTCAGCAAAGCAATTTGTCTTTTCTCAACTCAGAAAACAATTTGTTTCTTCTCAGTTCATTTCATCCTTAAAAAACAAAAAACAAAAATTCCCGGACAAAGTGTTTCCAAATAGGATGATTTTGTGTGAGAAGGAATGGCAGCATTTGCTGAGGGAGTTGGTCAGTTCATGCTGCAGGAGTCCCAACTTGTCGAAATACCCACCTGGCCTATGTTGCAGAAGGCTGAAAGTTAACAGAAGAGCAATGTAAGCACTTTGCTTTCTTCTTATAAGCAAGGGGTTCACTATGCTACATGAAGCAGTTTTGAAGGGGTGCTTTGCTCAAAACATCCTTTGAAATTTGCTAACATGGATAACCTACTGGAGATTTCAAGGTGCAATATAGGTTGCAAATGGCCAAATAAAATGTGCAATTTTGAAAAAGGAATTTAAGATACGCCATCAGACTATTCCTCTACAGAACAGAACAGAACAGAAAATAAACAAAACAATAATCAGAGTGATTATATTTTTAACAGTCCCAGAGCGTCCAGACTAAACTTTGTAACCAAACTCCTTCTCTCACAATTGAACATCAAAATGCAGTGCTAGCATTTCAATGATTTCCCTTCCATGCATTATCCAGGTTTGATCCGAAACATAGTCCATCAAATGACTTAGTAAACCTTCTACAGCCACTCATGCACACACTGCAGAGAGTTAAAAACAAACAATATAAAAAGGTAATAATAGAAAGCAAAGGAGTTGACAAGTCATGTTTAATTGTGGTGATATAAAATTACATAAGTTTTTAATTTGGAAAACTTTTGGAAATCTGATTTGAACAAATGCAACAACAGTTGGAATAGTCAGCCTGCTTTTAATATTATTTTGAGTAGTATAGACAGTGAGAATGGCCAGATCAAGAATAAAACATCAAGTTGGAGAAGACTTAAACCTAAACACCTAAAAGCACTGCTAAACCAGAAATATTTTCTCCTCATCACTATCAGTTGGATCCCAAAGGTTTCTTTCACTTTTTGTATTGTGCTTATGGTGAATTTTACTTGTAAGAGAGACTCTTGAGAGTTGTATTTATATTATATTTAAAGACTGAAACAAATAGCATTTGAACAGTGGATCTCCCTAAGGTTCAAACTAAAATACAAACCTTTAAAGAAAAACTTAAACATCAGAAAGCTAGTTGCAACTAATCTCTAGAGAGGTTAAATGAAATACATTTCTACAGTATATAGAATGATAATGCTTTGATCCAAGCCAGGTCAGAAATATGTTTTACTGAATGTAGAAGATACTATTAGTAAACTTTTAATATCATTGATAGATAAAAAAAGCTTTACACAATCATAGATAGTTTAGTAATAGATGTATCCTCGTCCTCTTTCTCCATCATCCTCATTATTCAATCTTCAGTAAAGTATTCTTAGCATGACTAAATAGTTAATAACAGAGGGATGAAGCAGTAGTACAAGATGAAGATGGAATTGGAGAAAAGTGTTCATTTTACCATGCTATTTATTTTTTAAATTATAAATTTGGATTTTGCATACATGGAGATATTCCAGGCTGTTAATTCCAGAATTGTGTGCATGTCAACCTGCAAATTGTATATATGGAAAACTGTAGGCATGGCTGGGTGGGCGTAGCTGGGTGGGCATGTGACTGAGTGGGCATGGACAACTTGACGTCACAAACAGCAACATGGGGTGGCATCTTGCTGTGAGTGATGTCGAGTTGGCCATGCTCACTCAGTCACATGACCGATGCTGCAGAGACAGGGCAAGTGCCTAAGTACCTTTCCCCCCCTCCACCCTTGGGCTGACAAAATAAGGAGAAGAAGGAAAAGACTTGGCTGAACTTTTCTGCCCCCATTCACAGCGGAGCTGCTAGGAAGGCTGCCCACAGCACCCTGCCTGTCCCTTTATGGTCCCCCCCGTCCCTGTGTCAAAGTACTTTAAAGGGAAAGACTGTGGCGGCTTTCTTCCAAGCATGAGCAGAGTGAAGGGAGGCAGAAAAGTTTGGCCAAGTCTTCTCCTCCTGTGGTAGTGCGACCCCTCCTCCCCCCTCTCACCATCCCCGGAGCAAGCTGCTGCCTTCACCGCAGCTCTGTCCCAGGCGGCGGCCACAGGGCTGGCTGTGCTGCCCCCCACACATGCTGTCCCTGGAGCAAACTGCTGCCACATTAAATACCCAGTTTGGTTGAACAGTACTTTTGAAACCATATTTTAAATCTTGGTCTCAAGTCAAGCTGTTCTGATCAGATTTATTCCAACATGACTGGGGCAGCAGAACTTACGTTTAGAACATGACACCAAAACCATTACAAGTAAAACATACTTACTGATATCAAAGGTTTCTGTATATCATTAAGCAGCAGTAAGATCTGGATAAAAATTCATGTTCAACTTAATTTAACTCAAATAAGTTTATGCAAAAAAAAAAAAAAAGAATCCTGATTAATTCTGCCAAGAAAAACACAGTATTTGCCTTGTGTTCATCCCAGCTTTCCACAAAACGGCTTTATCTTGAGATTAAGTTGGCAGTTGTGACAGAACTAGGGCAATTTTAATGTTGAGAACGCACACACACATTCATACATACACACACAGTACACACGCACATACATAGAGATACCATTTTGAACCTAGAGTTTTGATCACAGATCTGCATTAGCAAATAAATGACAGGTCTCTACATTAATCACAGGCAAAGCCCCACCAAGAACAATCTTATTTGTTTTCACAATCTCTCTTATACAAAAGATCTCTAGGGATCAAACCACCTGCTTCTCTCGGGTGTCTTTTCCTCCAAATGTTTAAACAATTGGAACAGATAAGCAATTTAGCCTACTTCCCATTATAGTATTAACACAAAGCCAGGTAGCCTTACATTTACCAGGCAAATAATTAGTCACCAAACAATGAAAAAAGGAATCCCATCATCACCTTAAGTCACCTGTCAAACACATAGCCATTTGTATCTTTTAAGACATTGCCTGTTTGCTGTGTGGGCCAAGAGTTGGTTATGTTTTCATCATTGCCTTCCATCCAGACTCACAAAACAAAAAAAAAGGGTGGGGGGGGGAAGGGGAAAAAAAGGAACAATCACAGCCCTGTTGTTGCTTTGACTTGAAAGTTGATTTTAAAGAGAGCATTAGAAAATGCTTTCTTGTGGTTGACAGATCAGATTACCACAATTAAAGTCAAAGGTGTGGTGATATTTATCCTGCATGTTATGACACATGAAAGAAAATGATTCAGGGAAGAAAAATAATTACACATTAATTTGTGTTTGGCAGCTGTCTTGGCCCACAAACTGGAGATAAAAGGTATTCTTGTTCAGCAGACTCTTTCTGTTCTTAGCAGGCTTGTGTTGTAAGATGCTTTCAGAAGAGGGTTGAATGCTTGCCATCATGCTTTTTGAAATCAATTTTCTCCTCCTTTTCTCTAAGATTAGGCTCTGCCAGAGCTAAATCCTAAATTAAGGGGATTTTTCCTCAATTCAAACTCTTATGAACCAGAAGGTTTATGGAACCTTGAGATTTTAAAAGAAGGTGGGGGCACCCTCCTCCAGGCCTCTTCAGCTATAGTCTTTTCATTTCTGAAAGTATACATGAAATTGTTTCCTATTAACCCTTTTGATACCCGTACATGGTTGTGAACCACCTAGAATTATTATATGAGATACATGGCCATATAATTCTTCTCAATACATACATACACACACACACATACATGCATACATGCATACATACATACATACATTAATGTGAATGAGAAATATCTCTTTTCTGGAATCCTACATCTTTTAAAATGCTATGAAAGCTTGTCCTTATTACCGAAAGAATTTAATACAGCTCAAAATGTTTTCCATGCTTTTTTTGTTAAACATTTGTGATAGACTATAGAATAAACACCTGAAAGAGGAATTTAATGTCCTTGTTACAGATTCACCATTTAAAAATTCTATATAGATCCATTATAAATCCCAGAGTCACTCTGGATAGAGAATTGGCCAGCATATAATTCTAATAAATAAATAACCTATTACCAAATTCATATGCCACCCATCTCACTGATACAATAACTCTGGATGGCTTACAATATAATTAAAAATGATGCCAAAACAATTAAAATTAGAAATATTGAATGGAAAAGTTAAAAACCAAGTTTATCAGCAGCCTGGGAATAAGAAACGTCCCTACCTGGTCAGCCACTCCTAACATAGCCGCTTGCTGTCGGGGCCGTAGGCCAAGTGGCAGAGCCAAATTTTTAGGCTCTTCCAGAAGGCCAGGAGTGTGGGGGCAGACCTCACTTCCAATAAAATATGGGTAAAAAGTGTCTGAAACTATGATAAATCTTCATCAGTGACAGGGCCATTCCTATCATTAGGCACTTTAAAGTGCATGTTCTGGATGTCATGAAACTGGCAACTTATTGATATTAATTAACTTCTTTGGGATTGTTCCTGTGGCTGACAAGAAGGATTTGTGTGTTTCCTGCTTTTTGGCTGAGCTTCTGAGCACCTGACTTGAGAAAGGGGAACATTGTGCACCTCTATCCTAAGTGGGAAATACCTTAGAGCCATGAGAACATCTAAGATAAACAAAACCGTTTTCAAGGGAATTGAGATGGTCTCTATGAAACTCTTCTTAGTTTACCTGGTTTTGGGGTGGCAATGACAATGAGTCCCATGTCAGTACTTCTTTTAGGAAACCCGTAGAAAGGAGCTGAGTGGGAAGAGACAAGAGTAGCTCTCCTTTCCTTAATCCTTTGGGAGTACATGAAGAAACAGATCAAATTGTTGCCAGGACCTTTCTAGATGCAGATGCAGATATCAGTGTAGTTTGTATGTCGGATCAAGCAGCTGCCTTTTCTTCAAAGGAAGTCAATGTGTCAAGAGAACATTATAATAATCAGGAACTCTATTTTCCCATGAAAGGATTCTTCCCATGAAAGAATTTAAGGTACATATGTATGCATAGGCAATTTTCATTATAGTGCTCATTAACTATATTATAAAATAGTTAAATGCTCTCTTGTTCAAGTCTGCTTAGAAGTAAATCCATGATTTCTAATTTGGTCTATAAATAGTGATCTACATTAATAAAGGAGAAACAAAACATAAATGCACTCAGGTTGCCTTCAATGCACAGATTAAGCACCAGATTAGGATTTAGAAGATTCAGGGTCCACCTTTTGCCATGGAAATTCATTGCATAACTTTTGTGTGAATCACTTTTTCAGTACCCATCCTATATAGATGTTATTCTGAGGATAAAAATAAAAGAGGAAGTGCCAGAATGCCACCCTGAGTTCCTAGGTGAAATGCAGGAGATATATTGGATGAATAAATGAATAAACAAGAAATTATGGTTTGATCAATTACATAATATAACAAAATAGCAATAGCAATGAGACTCATATACCACTCCACAGTGATTTATAGCCCTTTCTAAGCAGTTTACACAGTCAACATATTGCCTCTAATCTGGGTCTTCATTTTACCGATCTCGAAAGGTTGGAAGACTGAGTCAACCTTGAGTCGGTCAGAATCAAACTGCTGACAGTTGGCAGAATTAGCTTGCAATATTGCATTCTAAATACCGCACCATCACAAGTGAAAAATACATGGAAAGTGTCTCCAAATCTATATCTATAAAAGAGAGGTGGGGTGCGGATGTTTGTTTGTATGTGCTTTATACAAACTTTCAATTCTGCACCAATCGACCTCAAACTTGCCAGGTAGGTAGAAAAGTGTCTGGAAAAGGTAGGATTTGTTTTTGACTCCCTTTTTGGGTAAAAACACGAAAAAAGCACCAATTCTGTACTGTGCATGTGCAGATTTGAAACAAGTGACATTCCGTTAAACAAGGATAATTCAGCTCCACTGCGCATGCCCAGATTTGAAAGGGAGCTGGCATTCTGAATGTAGTCAGCTGTCATGCCTCTTCTCCTCTGGCCTCAATGGCCTCAGGTCCCCTGGCAGCACCTTTGGTCAGGCCGGCTGGACTTTTGCTGCACTCCTGGCTGGGTTTGTAGTCTGTGGTCGCGACCGTGGGGACAGAAGCAGCAGCCAGGAAAATGGGGTGGGACGCTCATGGTCCCTTTCCCTACAGCCCACTTCTGCCCCCGCAGTCGTGACCATGGACTAAGAAATCAGCCTGGAGGGCGCCAAAAGCCCGCCCACCCTGACCGAAGCTGCTACTGCTGCCGCTGCAACTGCCACAGACCAGCCGGGACCTGAGTCGATTGAGCCCGGAGTTGCTGGAAACTGAGCGGCAGGGAGGTGGCACCTGAAGCCCCATGGATGCCCTGCCCCAGCAGTGCAGGAGAGCTGCAGACTGCCACCCTTCCCCTTAGGAAAGCCTTTGCGGGATCTTTCGGCCTCTCCATGCAACGCTTCCCCAAAGCGATTCCACTGTTCACAGTTTGTCCTACCTGAGAGAACACGTCCTCAGCTTCCCCAAAGCTCCTCCATGGCCACAGGCGATCCACAGCGGAGGTGATTCCCACGGCGAACAGCTCTGAAAGCTAGGACCTCACCCTCTATGCCATGTCCTGTGCCTGCCTCTCAGAACTCTTCCCCGTGGGAATCACCTCTACCCCGGACCGCTTGTGGTTGCAGAGGAGCTTTGGGTAAGCCGAGGACATCTTCTCTTGGGTACAAAAAAATAACAACAGTGGAGCAAGAGGGTGAAGAAGAGGAGGAGGAAGAGGAGGAGGAGGAGGGAAGATGATAAACAGAATGAGGAAGAGGAGGAAGGAAGAGGAGGAAGAAGAAGAAGCTGAGAAGAACAAGATGAGGATGATGAGGGAGAAGAAGATGAGGACTGGGGAGGACTGGGAAGATAATGATGAACAGGATGATAAGGGGAAAGAAGAGGAGGAAGAGGAAGAGAAGGAAGAAGAGGAGCACTCACAGATACATAAATACTGGGCCAAAGCCAGGTAGTAAGCTAAGGAAAGAGGGAGGGAGGGAAGGAGGAGGAAGGGAGAAAGGAGGGAGGGAGGAAGGGAGGATGGAAGAAGGTTGAAAGTAGTTGCTAGTCCAATTAAAAAAAACGAACAAGGCCGGGTCATCAGCTA
>JANHGC010001248.1:244350-254764 GCA_027560395.1 Boaedon fuliginosus
TGTTAGCTTTCTGCTGGGCTGTGAAGACCTGGCTCTGCCAGTGGGCTTGGGATCAATAACTCCCCTTGTGTGAATGTTGCAAACCCTCTCTGAGGGGGTCAACACATCCCCCCCCATTTCTAGTGATGGAACACCATGGACCATCCGAGAAGATGGAACCCAAAGCTACTCAGTCTTGTCTGGGTTGAGGTTGAGTCTGTTGGTCCCCATCCAGGCCCTCACAGCTTCCAGGCACTGGGCCATCAGCCTCCCATCAGTCCCAAAGAGTTGTCCTCCTCCGGATCCTGTCAGCCTAGCAGTGTTGACTGGTGGGTCCACGAATAAAGGCCTCCTTTGTGGCTGCACCGGCCCTCTGGAATCAGTTCCCCATGGAAATCTGGACCATCCCTAATCTGTTAGCTTTCTGCTGGGCTGTGAAGACCTGGCTCTGCCAGTGGGCTTGGGATCAATAACTCCCCTTGTGTGAATGTATAATATGGTTTGTATATTGTTTGCATTTGTTTTTAATAATTTTTATATTATGTGGTTTTTAGATTTTTATTGATTGATTTTAGAGTTTTTAATATTATTTTTAAGATTGTAAGCAGTCCAGAGTTCTGTGGGATGGGGCGGCATATAAATTTTATTAATAAACAAACAAACAAACAAAGTAGCACAGCACAGAGTAAGGTGAGGGGCAGGGACCATTCTTTTCTGGCTTGCATTTAATATCAGTTGGAGAAGAAGTAGAAGCCTTGTAAAGTTTCCTTTTTCTTTAAGGTGAGCCTTATAATAGCTCATATACAAATTACAGCTTGTCAGTTTTGCCAGAAACTCTAGTTCAGCTTTTCCCAATAGAACAGCTGCCAGATATGCTGGGCTTAAATTCCACAGTACTGATTTGAAATTCTGGGACTTTCTCCACTTATCCACATACATACTTAAAAACAGCCGCAGAAAAATATCTAAATTAAAATAGTCTATAAAAGGAGAGTTTTTTTTTTTAATAATTCTAAAGAGTCATAAGGGAAACTTCATCACAGTCATTTGTCTGAGATGGTATAGTATCTTCCGCTTGAACAGGGGTTTGGATTAGAGGACCTTCAAGGTCCCTTCTAGTTCTATTTTGATTGATCGATTGATTGACCTCTAGCCATGATAGCACAATTGAATTAGGAATGTAATACAAGTGGTTTGGCCTTGCCCTGTTATGGTGACATTTTGGACTTGAATTTACAGGACTTATTAACATGTGTGTCAACAATATGTTCTTCTAAACTCTGCTATCTGTAATTTATATCAAGACCTCAAGTCTTGTGGACTTCAACTTTTGGGGAAGAGAGGTGGCTAACATAAGGATAAAATCTACATCTGATTTGCAGCAACAGGGTGTCAATATGTGTGGTTTGTCTACATTTGGACTGTTTTTTTTTCAACAAGTAGGCAAAAAACAGGACTTAAATCTATTCCAGCTCTGATGAAGATTTCCTCCTGCTCCTCTGCCTCCTCCTCCCATTAATGCAGTTGTAAGTATATAATTCTTTTTTCCAGTAAGTTTCCCATAAGCAACAATGGCATACTTGGAAATGTTAAGTAAAGCTGCTCAAATGCTCAGTAGACAGGGGTGGAGGGGGCAAAAGATTGCACTCAATCCAGGTTGCAAGGAGGTTTAAATGGATGTCATTAAAAAAAAACCCTTGAAAAATCTTGTATCAAATATGTTGTGGTTCTTTCTCTGTGTGGTATCTTGTAAACCAGGCAAAACATAATGCAAAATAGAATCCTTGCTTTCTGTTTTGGCCTGGCGCTACTGGTTTACAAGGCTCAAAGCACAGCCACAATTATGTTTACTCAGAAGTATGCCTCAGTGCATTCAATGGACTTCATAATGCTTAGTTAATGAGAAAAAAAAGCACTCACAGAAAGGCCAACGTTTTGACATTTCAGGGTGGAGGCTTGGGAACATAACAATTTATAGGACCTATGAGTAATTGGCCAGATATTCTTTAATAGTGTGCATGCATCAGTTCCTTTGATCTGACTGGAAACCACAAATATACATGTGAAAATGCATGGGTGGGGAGAAAGTGAGCCATAATTGACTGTAAATGAAAAAGAATTGTGTTTTATAAGCTTTTAAAGTCCCAAAGAACAAGCAGTTTGTAACCACGTGGGAAGAGTGCAATTGCAGTATTCTACATGCTTTGCTTTCATGGGTTATGAAACTGGCACCATACTGGCATAATGCTAACTGATGGTGTGTTTGTCCAAGAATGGAGACTGGAAAGTGAATTATTATTCTCTTCAGATAACCCAAAGAAACTTAATTATCATCTGCATCACATGTACATTTTTCTGGTGTTAACAGTATCACCATACTTTTGGCTCAGGGTAGCCAATTAGCTATACAGAAACTAATGTTCAAGTCCAGATTTTCAGTGACTCAAGGTATCTTTACTTTTTTTTTCTTTTTTGTGGTGGTGGTGGTGGGGCATGCCAGTAGAACTAGGTTATATATATTTGAGCTATCCAAGCAATAACTTGTCTCTGTATGTAGGAAATGTCTTATACCAGGTGATCTCATTAGTCCATCTAGTTTAATTTACCAGGGATTCAGGAAGGAGTTTTTCTAATCCTCCCTGGAGGGATGGAAGCCAATGGTGGGATTCAATTTTTTTTTTTTACTACTGGTTCTTTGGGCATGGCTTAGTAGGCATATCTTGGTGGGGGTGGCAATGGGGTCATGTGACTGGGGCTGCCACACTCCCCCCCGCACCCCATTTTTGGCCTAGAAAACCTCCCTGAAGCATCCTGGCAGCCAAATAGGGGTGTGTGGAGACTCCTGGAAGGGGTGGAGCAGGTAGCAGTGGGGCCAATCAGAGGTGGTATTTGCCAGTTCTCCAAACCAATCAAAATTATCACTACAGGTTCTCCCGAACCTGTCAGAACTGGCTGAATACCACCTCTGGTTGTACCCTAGTAAGTGTGAGCAATCATACCAATGCTTGGATAGAATGGCTGGTTTATTTATACAGGTTGTACTCTAGTTAAGAACTGGTCACTTACCATAACTTCAAACTAAATTGTCGCCCCCTCAAAAAAAAAATAGCTACCTAGGACCCAGTTTCAAAATTGTGGCTATTGTGCAGCATGCTCATGGTATTTTGCCCTTATGGCTAAGCGCAGGAACACTCCGCCACACATAGCCATCCCGAGTTCCCTTTGACCGGGGAAGTGAGGCGGGGTATAAATTTAATAAAATAAAATAAATAAATAAATAAATAAATAAATAAATAAATAAATAAATAAATAAATATCCCACTGGGTTTCTGTAGCCACCTACAGCCTGCTCAGGCTAAGTGCAACATATGCCAGTGGTGGCAAAACGTTTTTTCTCCTGCATGCCGGAAGTTCAGGTGCACATGCGTGTGTGCGCGTGCAGCCACATGCCCCTGCACCCCACATTCAGGTGCACGCACATGCGCAGCCCTCCCACCAAGGTCTCCATCCCTTCTTCCAAAGCACAGCCGATTGTCAGATCAGCTATGTTTCGGCTTTAGAGACAGGCGCACATGCGCATGGGGTGGTGGTGGTGTTGCGTGAGCCTGCATGGGTGGTGGGGAGGGTGGGGGGTCACGTGCACTTGCGTGCATGACCCCCACCCCCCACGTGCATGCGTGTGCATCTCCAGAACTGGAACACCGAGCAGCTGGGCTTCAAAACAAGGTATTTAAGACTGGGACTCTGGGCAGGTGGGTGGGCCCACTTTACCAGCGGTGTGCGTGCCTGGAAGGAAGGCTCTGCGTGCCACTTCCAGCATGCATGCCATAGGTTCTTCATCACAGACATATGCAATGCTGGCCTTTAGTTTCTACCCACCCAGCCACTCAGACTTTGTAGGACTTAACCTACTCCTGGGTCCAAGAACATCCAACTTAACTGTCTGGGGTTTTCCCTTTGTTGTTTTTTATTTTCCCTTTTTTTTTCCTGGCAGCATTTGAGAGTGGTGCCCAGCTTGATACAGGATCAGCTTTCTTACAAGGTTAGCCTCATGGTAAACTCATGCCATTATGTCTACCCTAGGCAGGTTCAAATCACCAGGACCAGATGCATTACACCCCAAGTGTCAAGTTTGAAACGGGCTTATGCTGTTCCAGCCATTATTGTCAAGGTTCCAAGTAACAGCCCAGATGAAATCAAAACTCCACGGACTGAGGCTTCCTCAAAGTATCAGTTTATTAGGCACATAATATTGCACGACTGGTGAAAACCCAACCCTGAAGTTGTGAGAGTTGACAGAAAAAGAAGAATCCACAGGCTGAATTTTACTTTTGTTTTACTCTCATGCGATAGCAGAGATGGTTTATTTAAACACTGTAACAATAGATCACTACAGCCTAACCACCTGAGGCACCAGGTCTTAAGGACTACTAAGCATACAGTCTTGAGAGAGATATCATGTAGGAAGAACCTTGTAACCAGTTTTGCCCTCCCATTTATAGCCTTCAGTAAACTGTTGTTCTGTTTTACAGTTAGGCCTTAGAATTCTCATTTCTAGTTTTCAAACGTTCACTCCTACTCCTCTCTGACATCATCCATATGTGTCATCGTGGGTGACAATGCCATGTTCCAGGTTTCTTTGCCAGTTTCCCTTCAATATCTACCAGACCTTCCTCTTCCACTGTCCCTAACCTTTTCCCCATAGCTCTTTCTTCTTTTAGACATTTGATGCTATTAGCTCTATCTTTCTCTACAGAAGCATAGGGAATAAGAGTTTTGAGCATGATCCTGACAGAAGTCCCCCAGGTTTTCCCCACCTAATTCAAAATTCAAAGTTCTCCCCCCCCCCATTACAATCATTACATGCCCCAATCAGGTCCCCCTCCCCAATCTAGATGGCTCCCATCCACACCCCTCCAGAGCGTCTTTGGTTCCCAGAAGAAATAATGTTATTCTGGCTATACATTCCCCCAGGTATCTCTACATTCCCCCTCCCTGTCCCACAGCTCCATCCAGCCTCACTGTGGCAACCCTGAAGACATTCCAAGATGGCTTCAGGGTTGACAATTATTGCTTCTCAGCTAGTCAATCATCAAGAGGGAAGGATGTTGTGGCTTAGCAGAGGCCAGTGGAACTGGCAGCTTCTTCAGACTGTGAGGAGGTTGGCGAAGAACCTGGGCCAAGCTTGCACTCAAGGGAAAGTTCGGGTCTGTGGTTGAGGCAGAGATGGAGCCAGGGCCATCTGTCAGCTGTCAGTTGTTGCCTGCTTCAGATAGTAGTGAAGCTAAACAAATAGAGCCAATTATCAGCACCCATGTACGCAGACTGACTAGAAGGCAAGAGCAGATGAGGAAAAGGGGCCGATGTGGAAACAAGGCCACAGGTGATCAGTGAATGGCCACTCCCCTAAGGCATAAAGAGGAATGAAGGGGGAGAGGTCTCTGCAGGAAACAACTGGTTTGAATACGTTCAAAGTTCTTTTGTAGAGAACTTATTTCTCCTTCTGTGTCAAAAGTCGTGTTTTGGTTGCCAAGTCTGCTGGAACATTATCTATCTGGACTGTATCTGTCTGGCAGCTTTTCCAGGTTTGTAATTAAGAAAGCTGATAAATGAGACGTTCTGTGTGTATTAAATAGGGGGGGCGGTGCTCTAAGGAAATGGCTTTGAGTGTATCTGAGATGCTTGGGATAGAACAAAGAGGAGAGTAAGATTGGAATGCAGTTCCAGTCAACGAGAAACTGTCCCATGGGAACCAAGGCCATTTCAACAGGTGTTTGGCAGACCCATGAACATATTCTCACAATACTTTAACACCTAATTGGACATTGTGACCTGCACTAATGCAGGGAAAGGAAGATTCTATAGTTTAACTATACAGAATACATGGGAATTAGTTAGAGCTAGTCTCATCTTCATGCTGTGCCAAAATGATGTACTCAATAAAGTTTTGCATTAAGAGATCGGATAGTCTTGATTTTGCTGGGTTGGTTGGGATCATCAGTTGGAACTTTGACATTAAACTCTATGCAGCCTTAGTAAGACCACACCTAGAGTACTGCATCCAGTTTTGGTCACCATACTATAAAAAAGACTCTAGAAAAAGTGCAGAGAAGAGAAATCAGGAGGATTAGGGGACTGGAGGCTAAAATATATGAAGAACGGTTACAGGAACTTGGCCTGGCTAGTTTACTGAAGAGAAGGACCAGGGGAGACAGGATACAATGTTCCAGTATTTGAGGGGCTACCACAGAGAGGAAGAGGTCAAGCTCTTTTCTAAAGCACCTGAATAATAGATGGAAACTGAACAAGGAGAGATTTAACCTGGAAATAAGGAGAAATTTTCTGAAACAATCAACCAGCTTGCCTTTAGAAGTTGTGAGAGCTTCATCACTGCCATTTGTCAGAAATGGTGTAGGGTCTCCTGCTTGGGCAGGGGATTGGAATAGATGACCTACAAATCCCCTTCCAACTCTGTTAATCTGTAAATTAGTTCTCCAAAACCCAACCAATTAATCTAGGAGCTCCTGCAGCCTGGCCGGTTACCTCTGGAAGAGCTGTGAAGACTCAGTGAAGAAGGTTGGAATGGGACACAAAGGAGAATAGGCAGCTAAACCCAGAGCAGGGCTGATGAAGGGTTAGGGTAAGAGAACACCATACCACCCTGTCTTCCTTCCTATTCAGTAGTGAACAAGTCACAATGTATTCCATTTATTCCAACCCATCCTTCCTTTCTTTCCTCCATCCATCTTCCTTCTTCATAATAGCTGGAAAGGATAAAAAATTGTAAGAATAGCACCACCAGGATAACATTTATTAATATCTATTTCATATGATTTATTTATTTATAAGGTATATTAATCTGTTTGATAGAGAGTAAAAAATCTGGGTCATTTAAGTTGTATGGAAAAATGCTAATAGTTGATTGAATTAAAATCTAGTAGAGAACTCAACAAAGCCTCAGGGATCTATGAGAACAAATGTGCATAAAACACAATCAGTGAAACCAATGCAACACATTAATGTACATTAAAAAGGTAGGCATTTGTTACTGATTAACCAATACCTTCTGATTAGCCACATCACTTGATTTCTAGGCAATCTTGCTTACTTTTTCATTTTTAAGAAATCAGATTAAATGGAAAAATCAAAGTAAGAGTTCCCAACCCCCGTATCAGTGATTCTTATGTCTCATTATATTCTCTCTACAATTCAAATGGGGTCTCAGCAGGATAATGTAGCATTTGGGGAAAAAGATACAAGCCAAGAGACCAGCCCCAGAGGTCAAAATTGAGAAGATCTCCACGGCCACCATGAACTTTCCTTTGGTGCTCAGGTAGGTGGGGAGGAAGGAGATCCAAACACTGCAAAAGACCAGCATGCTAAAAGTAATGAATTTGGCTTCATTAAAACTGTCAGGCAATTTCCTAGCCAAAAAGGCCACTGTGAAACTGACAAGGGCAAGGAAACCCAGATAGGCCAGAACTATGTAAAACATTGAAGCTGAGCCTTGATTGCATTCCAAGATAGTCTCCCCAAGCAAGGAGTGGAAGTCCAAGTTGGGAAATGGGGGAGAGGTTATCAGCCAGGTGGCACAAATAATTGCTTGAATCAAAGGACAGGCTAAGACAATGGAGTTGGTCAATGGTTTTCCTAAGAATTTCCTTGTCTTGTTTCCTGGTTTGGTGGCCATGAAAGCCAGAACCACCATGACAGTTTTTGCCAACACACAGGAAACCGCAAGGGAAAAGAGAATGGCAAAGGCAGTTTGTTGGAAGAGGCAGATAAACTTCCTTGGTCGATCAATGAAGAGGAAGGAGCAGAGGAAGCAAAGCAGGAGGGAGACCAGGAGGATGTAGGTGAGATCTCGGTTGTTGGCCTTGACGATCGGTGTGTCATGATGTCTAAGGAAAACCACCAGGATTCCAAATGTGGTCATAGAGAGACTAAGAGCAAAAGAAGTTAAAGTGTATCCCAAAGTCTCTTGATAGGCCAGGAAATGGACCTTCTTGGTTTTGCACTGGTCTTTGTCCTTGTTGGGATATTGGTCTTCTGGGCAAGGATCACAGTGGGCTGCATCTAAAATCAAGAGTCATTCTATAAGCATTCTACATATATCTGCAGTTAAGAAGGTCTCTCCCACCCTCCTCCCAAGTTTCTTCAGTGTGGCACGCATGTTCCTTTTCTGCAATTATCAGTTCAAAAAGAAAAGGATGGAAGGACCCCCTGGGCAACATATAGTGTCATAAAAAGGACAAATCAACCATTCAAATTGACCCTGGGGATAGGCTAGCAAGAGACAAGGATCTATTCAGTTCCAGCTGAGTGTCATGGTTCCAGTTAACATACCCAATGGAATCAAAACTCGAAGTATTCCTCAAAATATAGATTTACTAGCTGATAACCTGGCATTGCCCAGGTATAGTCAGGCCTGAGAATGTTAGTAGCTCTACATGTCATGGTGTTTGTTTCATTTCATTTCATTTCATTTCATTTCATTTCATTTATGCCTTGCTGTGACATGCTGCAAGAAAGGAATGCTGCAGCCTACAATTCCCAGTGTTCTTTGCCCGATTTGCATGCCTTGCCTCTATTGGCTGGAGACCAATTGGTTTGCATGTGCTGCCTGGAGCCCTCTGCACATGTGCAGTAGAGCTTGGCAGTAAAATGTGGATGGGGTGTGCACTTCGGCACCCTTTATCAGGGGTGCAGACCCCCCCCAAGTCATTTGTGACCCCCTCAGTACTTATCTTACAATGCCAAGGTATGTATGTGCAAAGTTTGGGCGAGATTGGTTGTGGAGTATAGGTGTGTATAGAGCACATACACACGCACATGGACTTCTGTTTTATATAGAGAGATTAGGTATCTCATAGTGGCAGGTCTGGGGAAACCTGACTCGAACCCCTCCTTAGATTTTCCCCTAGTTAACATTAAACTTTTCTTTCCTCTGCCCTTGCAATCCATCACATGGTCCAATCAGGTCACAGTCCAAAGGTCAGTTGGTCTCAGATCCCATCTCCTTAGCACCTGGTTGGAAAGTCCTTGGTTCTCAGAGGAAATAATTTTATTTTGGCTACAATCCCCCAGGTATCTGTAATTCCCCGTTCCCGTTCCCACAGTGTCAGCTTTAGAAGCCATTTTGCTTAGAAGCTTCCCTGTTGCCGAATTTTAGTGCCTGGGAAATTGGGAGGGGGGGTTTAGAGAGAAGTGAAAGTTTAGACATAACAACCTTCTTCTTCTGAGTCAAGGCCATGCCAACCTGCACCTGGGATAGGGGTGGTTGAAGGAGTGTCTCCAGTTGGGACAACTGCTCATTGGACCATGTGATGGACTGATGGGTGCAGGGGAGGGGTTTTAGATTTTCAGCTACGAAGGGAAAACCCAGAACTTTCAGATTCGGGTTTTCTCAGATGTGCCAACATGACCTCTCTAAATAAATTCTTATTTGGATGAACTTTGTCACTGAGTGCTTAATGGATATGGGGAAGTTTCCTTGGAATGCTGACACACAGCTCCACTCATCTCTGCTGTGGCAGCCCTGAAGGTGCCAGGGGAAAATGGCTTCAGGGCTGACATTGACCTGGTCAGTTTTCTATGGAGAAAAATGGCCCTTCCAATCACTGGGCACTTCTATAACTACTGTGGATTTCAATATGAGGGATATTGCCAACTGCCTTTTTTTCCAATTTATACTGGACCCCCCAGAAGACTGATAGATTTGTCAGTCAGAAATCCTGACATGTTTTTATTTATTTATTTATTTAATTTATTGAATTAAATTTATACCCCGCCTCTCTTGCCTAGTCAAGGGGAACTGTACATTAATTCTACTTAATAGCTGAATTCATTGCAATTCACTGGAGCAAGCAATCATTTTTGGAAGCATTAGCGGTTAAAGGAAGCCAGGCCTCCCAAGGACACAATGGTCTGGACACCATCAAAGATGACATCAGCCAGAAATATAGAGAAATTCAAAGAAGCAGTGCAAAATCAGAAGATGTGGAGAGACCTGGCCCATAGAATTGCCAGAGTAGGACATGACTGAATGGATAACATACGATTGTGCACTATTTTTCTAATTAAAAGTGATTTTCAGGGAAATAGATTAGATGAGACAGAGGAAAGAAAGAACCAAAGGCAGAATAGCACAGAGCGATCTGAGGCTGAACCTATTTTTTTATTTTTTAAATGTAGATAAGCCACCTGGGACAGCCAAGGAAAATCATCAAAACGATATAAAGCAAAAGTTGGAATATTTTGGACATCGGATGTGACACCTGGAAAAAAATATGGCATACTTGGCTAGTAACACCTTATAAAGCCCTTCACGGCTTAGGGGCGGGATACCTTCGAGACCACCTGCTGCTACCATATGCCTCCCAGCGCCCAGTGAGATCGCACAGGGAGGGCCTGCTCCGGGTACCGTCAGCGAAAC
>JANHGC010001251.1:59895-70887 GCA_027560395.1 Boaedon fuliginosus
ATGCCGCCCAATTCCCGAAGGACTCTGGGCGGCTTACAACATGGATAGCAATAGCACTCAGATGTTATATGCTGCTTGTCAGAGCTTTACAAACACTCCCCAAGCAGTTACAGAGTCAGCCTATTGCCCCCAAACAATCTGGGTCCTCGTTTCACCGACCTTTAGAAGGATGGAAGGCTGAGTCAACCTTGAGCCTGTGAGATTCGATCTGACAACCTGCTGAACAAGTCAGCAGAGACAGGCTGCAGTGCTGCATTTAACCACTGTGCCACCAAGGCTCTGTGGAATGTAGAAGCAGCACCTGGAATTTCTGAAGAATTTATATTCATTTATTAATTAGCTAACTTTCAACAACAGGCAAGGTTAGACTTTCCCAAGCTGATGCTTTTTGGATGGTCTGTTAGACTATCAACTCTTACAAATCCAATTCAAACTATATCTGGGTCCAATTTATTTCTGGCAATATATTTTAAGGCCTGTTTTAATCCTTAGGCATTCTTAGTTTGTTTGTGAGTTTAGAACTCACAGGAACTGTTAGCCAATCACACTTGCTATTTCTAGCTAATAAAAGAATTTTAGAACTTCCGGCTTGTACCACAGCGATACTGGGCATGGAATCCACAAGCTCCGCTGTTCCGGCTCAGTCTGCCGGCCCGAGGGTTCCATCGGGAACCTAAGCGTGTGGAAATGTTATCTGTAATAGCCTGATGATATATAACTTACAGAGATTATTACAGGAATATATAAGAAAGTTTTGTTTATTGAGGACAAGGTGATATTTTAAAGAGAATGGTAAAACTTGTTATCAGGCGATTTAAATTGTTTTAACTCATACATGCTTTTTAAACTTTTTACTCTTTTTTAAAACTTATAACATTGAAATGAAATGAGATCTTAATACTGAAATAAGATAGAAAGGCACTGTTACATTTTATGTGAAATGAATTATTGAGAAAGGTATTGAGGGGAAGAATTTTAAATTTAAAAGAAACAAAGAATAAAGAATCAGCAAATCATTACTCAATCAGCAGCCAGCACTTGAAGGTATGAGCCCACCTGTTCAGGTAGATGCTTAAACCAGTGTTTCTCAATCTGACCAACTTTAAGATGTGTGAAGTTCAACTCCCAGAATTCCCCAGCCAGCATGGTAATTAGCCAATTAAACATACCATGTCATATGAACATAGACAAGGAAATCTGCTTTATAATGTTATTTTTTTTACGATCCAGAGGCTGATGCTAGTCAATGGCTGGTTAGCATTTCTCTCTCTCCTCCTCCCTCTTTCCGTCTCTCTGTCTCTCCCTCCCTCCATCTCCTTCCTTCCTTCTTTCCTCCCTCCCTCCCTCTTTCTTTTTCTTTCTTTTTTCTTTCTTTCTTTCTCTTTCTTTCTCTACAGACTAAATTGTAAGCTTTTTAGGCAGTTCTTTACTTTGCACCATTTCTTACCATAACTCACAAAGGTATTCCCCTCCTCCCCAAGTCTATGATAAGCTGTCTCAACTGTCTTATGAAAGTCCAGCTCGGAAGAAAAAATATTTTCCCAACATTTCATTCCCTCCCATTTCCTTGGTTTCAAAGAGCAACCCAGACTGAAAATATGATCCCCTTTATGGGGTTCTCCATTCCTCCAACTGACCAGAGTATTTTCAGGAAAGGTTTTACTGAAGAGTGCAACAAATAACTTCTGTGCAAGAAATTCTGTATGTCGAACACTGCTAGACCCATCAATCAATAACACAATGTCTCGGGCAATATTTGGACACTCTGGAAAGAAAGGAACAAAGGAAAGGTTCTAAGATCCAATAAATAAATAAATAATTTCAAAGTGAAAGCTATCCTCCTGGATATTTTAATAGCTTCCTAACAAACAAAAATTCATTTTTTTATCGTGGTATTCTAGACTATTGTGGGGGAAAAGTCACAGGCTAAAGGTACTGTTATCTTGCCAGGGGAAAAATGCTGGAAACATTATTCCTCATCCTTAAAAAAAAATCTCTTTCCAAGATACTCCTGATATATGTGAATGAGCAATAAAGAACTGTATTTGAGTACGTAGAGAATCCCCGTTTCATGACTTTATTTTGCTTTCAAAGCATGGTCAGTAGAACTTGATTTCACCCATTTGCACTCAGACTAAACCCCCTTCATTTCTAGTCAATATACAGCTAGAAATTATGGTTGACAATTCACCATATATGGCTTATATCCAAGTTTGTCTTCAGAAAATTTGTTAACAAAAACTAAAATTTCTAAAATGCTGGATTACAAAAACAATTCTACAAAAACAATTCTACAAACATTAATAGAAAAAAATGTCATTACTTATTTTCAGTGAATCTAAGAGCTCTCCCATTTAAAGATAAAATATGATAAAATCCAATTTTTTTAAAAAAATTCACTTTTTGCTCACCCTGATTTTCTGGCTTTCTTGGGGAAGCTGTTGTGGTATCTTGAAAAAGAGCATCAGAAAGATCAAAAATGTCTGATGACACTGTACAAAAGGAAAATAGTGAAATATTATCGAAAATATCAATGCAATTTTGAACAGAATTTTCTAAGGCCAGGATAGTGCTAATATAGATATATGATGACCATATGCATATCAGTTGTGTAAATGTATGTATCTAAAAGGAGAAAAATAAATGTAAAGGATCTGGTAATTTTTGTCTCTGTATTTCTCTATCACTCTGTCTATAAATTATATAAATATTTGTAGATACTTAGGCAGGGTTGGCTTATGGCTAGATAACCAAATGGTCTGCTGATTTTTAAAAAATTATAACTCTGATTAATTTTTGTTGTTGTTAGTCGCGAAGTCATGTCTGACCCATCGCAACTCCATGGACAACATTTCTCCAGGTCTTCCTGTCCTCTACCGTCCCCTGGAGTCCATTTAAGCACCAACTACTTCAGTGACTCCAGCCAGCCACTTCATTCTCTGTCGTCCCCTTCTTCTTTTGCCTTCAATAGCTTCCAGGATTAGGCTCTTCTCCAGTGAGTCCTTCCTTCTCATGAGTTGCCAAAGGATTTGAGTTTCATCTTCAGGATCTGGCCTTCTAGTCAGGGTTGATCTCCTCTAGGACTGACTGATTAATCTTGGCATAAGGCAAAACCATGATTTTTAGGAGCTACTAGATTGCCAGTCTAGTAACTACATTTATTCTCATTCAAATGCACAAAACCATTAAATCCAAACCAAAGCTTTAAACCATTGCAGCACTGTATATATATATACCAAGAAAGTATTTGTTACATATTCTTAAACACACATGTTGTTTTAGCCTAATAAACATGGGGTAAAAATGGTTTTCCAGCTGTTGTACTCCATCAGACATAACCAGCAGGGGCAATTGTCATAGAGATAATCAATAGAGCTGGAAGGGACCTTGGAGGTCTTTATGTCCAACCCCCTGCTCAAGCGGGAGACCCTATATAACAATTCAGAAAAGTGGCTGTCTAGTCGCTTCTTAAAAACCTTCTGTGATGAAGCACCCACAACTTCTGAAGGCAAGCTGTTCCACTGGTTAATTGTTCTCACTATTAGGAAGTTTCTCCTTAATTCCAGGTTGCTTCTCTCCTTGATTAGTTTCCATCCATTGTTTCTTGTCTTGCCTTCTGGTACTTTGGGAAATAAGTTGTCCCCCCTCCTCTTCGTGGCAGCCCCTCAAATACTGGAATACTGCTATCATGTCACCCCTAGTCCTTCTTTTCTCTAGACCTAATTCTTGCAACTGTTCATATATTTTGCCTCCAGGCCCTTAATCGTCTTAGTTGCTTCTCTTTGCACTTTTTCCATACCCCACGTCCATTTTTTTCTCTAATCCTTAAATTCACAGTTAAAACTTCCATTAAGAATTGAAGGAAACTCCCCCAGTGAATGCCATAAAACTTAATTCTTAATACCTGAACAACAGTAAAAAAAAAAAAAAGTAATTCTGAAAGTAATTAAGAAATGAATCTCGGTCAAACTTCATGTCTGTATAGGCTACGTTACAACTGTGAGTTTACTTGGAATCCCATGACTCTCAGCCACTCAGATCTTCAGCCAACCACAGAAACCTCAGTTCCTGCAGTCTACTTGCAAGGAGCAACTGTCTGGAGTACAAGTGGGTGATCACACCATCTCTCCCTTCTCAGAAGAGATTTCATTGACCAAGGTCCACCCTTTGGCCAACAATCATCCTTGCTTCTTTAGTAATGTCTACTTCTGTATGTCCTCACCAGACATGTCTTATTTCCACTGGTATAAATCAGTAAGAGCCCTTGTCTTTTACAGTAAATATATAATTGGGCTATCCATAGCTGTTTCTTGCTTTAGGTCATCAACCTTGATATTAATAAACAGTTTTATGCACTAAAGAAGTATTTATCAATTGATCTATCTTGGGTAATAATAGATCAAATCAATATGCTGAAATGAGTATATGACCAATATATCTCTATACATGCTAGACAACTGTGTGGCTTTCTTAATTATAGGAAGGTCTTTAATGAAAAGTTAAAGTTATATCTTAATTAAGACTTCAGGTAAACCTCACTATATTCTAAATGTAAATAATTAGTTACAATTGATTTTCTCTAAAAATGCAATTCATCCTTATTATATTTATTGATTTATTGATTTATTTGATTTGATTTGATTTGATTTATACCCCGCCTCATTTCCCCGGTCAAAGGGAACTCAAGGCGGCTATATCTAAGAAAGATATATTAACAGAAGATACCATGCTAGCTAGGCTGGTTTTGAGATGTCTCTTGCATCTCTTCCATCTTCTCAATGTTTTACTGATACTGAGTCATCTGAAAATCAATTTTACTATAGAAAAAAATGAATTTTCTGGCACCTCATACCTGCTATCAGCAAAACTTTAAATAGATGGCAGTTCTTCAGCGATCTCTGAATCTCAGCATTCATATCCCACTACAGTACTGAAATGAAATATCCACATTTATATTCCCCTAATAAAGCAGAAAACTAATGTAACATAGTAGTTAAAAAAAGAGAAAAGTGGAAAATAGCTGCTTCAAACATCAATTTGTTTATGAACTCAGTGGGTACAATTGACTAAGCTTTTCTCCTTGAACATCCTCCACCCCAACCCACCCCCACCATCTGCTATGGATGAAATTGTCCGGCCAAGGATCATTTATTTATTTTTTTGTCAAACATGTACAAGATAGCAGATATAAGTATGAACATAAACATGAACAAAAGAAGTAAATACAGATAAATGGGGATATTATCATAGAACTTGTTGCTTTCCTTTCCAGCCAAGAGACTCATTATAAGTCCTATGCAGAAGCAATCAATGTATGGGGGAATCT
The DNA here is from genome assembly GCA_027560395.1 of Boaedon fuliginosus. Classification (NCBI taxonomy): domain Eukaryota; kingdom Metazoa; phylum Chordata; class Lepidosauria; order Squamata; family Lamprophiidae; genus Boaedon; species Boaedon fuliginosus. Next base: position 65,222 of record JANHGC010001251.1, read on the forward strand.
GGTCTGAAGGAAGATATAATTTGCATTGAGTAACAACCTTTTTAAACTTCTTGAGGCTTCCCATTGAATTTGTCAAACAAGAATTTATAGCAGCACAGTCATAAGAGGTTCTGCTATGGTTGCTGATTGCAGAATCTGGCTGACCTCAATCAATCTAATGTTAATGATGGTGTTAATTTGTGTTCATTGGAGTGTTGATTGCTGGTGAGGAAATGTTTAGATACTGACACACTGGGCCAGTTGGTTCTAATACTAGAGGAAGGCATTCAGGACTTGATCAACTTTCATCAAAATGACAAAGGATCAGTCCCCTTGCTCTGGTTCTGGAATATTGAATTGATTTTTTTTCTGTAAAAATAACACTAAAAGGTTAATTGGAAGTATTATCAGGCTTTTCTCAACAGGGTACCCCTTTGGAAGCTGGCCAAACGGATGTAAGTACACAGTGCTTCAATACATAAAATATTGTAGAAAAGCTAATGAAACCATTATGAAACAATCTCAGGGAGAGATCTACTTAAAAGACCCATTTATGGCACAAAATCAAGGTTTATATTCTTGCTTATTTTCTTATGTGTTCAGAGCGTAACAGGTTTGTAACCACTAAGTTTGAGGATCATTTCCACCTATCTCTCACTTTAGTAATGGGCTCGTCTGGTTTCAGTCTGTTTCTTTCTGACCTTGTAAAAATTGTCTCTTATTCTCCAGTTGATTCAGTTCCTATTTCATTATTTTTCTATCTCCTCACATATCCTCCATGTCCATTTCCTTTCTTCAACCGATCTGTTTTTGTCTTGACATATCACTGTAGTACATGTGCAATAGTATGTATATGCATACTTATATTTCAGTCTTCCTGGTGTTGCATAAATTTCATATAATACCACGTTCTTTGAAATGCCAGCCCTCCAATGACCTAGGCTAGGTCAGAAAAGAGGAGAGGAGGGATGGTGGACTTGTCTGTCTTAAATAAGACTTTAATCCATTCTCAATTCCTGAAAGTTCTTATTTTTTTTTAAGTTAAAGCAATTTTTAAGTTAGCCATTTCTGCATAATTCAATCCAACTTTTCTATAGCCTTTTGCCAGAAAGTCCCTGCCCACACCCCTAAATATAAGGTCGTGGTGATACTTTTGAAGTTATTGAATGTTAACTGTTATTTACATCCTTTTATGCCAAAAATGAAGTCGCTTCAGGCATTCTGATGCTTTCCTATTATAAAGTATAGTTGAAGGTTTTATCAAACAGAATCTCAAATTAGTTCAAATTGAATCTCGTTGCCTTTGTAACCTGAATCATATATTTGAACTGAAGCCTGCTGCCCTTAAATCTCAAATTGGATCTTGACTAATTTACATATCTACACCATTATTGTAGTGAGTCACTAGAGGGAGATGTTTCTATATTTGCACAGCATAGAAACAGATTTTGTTTCAAAACATTTTATTTATTGAATAAGGCTCTCTTGGATTCCAGCTAAACAACTAACACTTTTCCTATACGTGTTGATTTATCGCTTAAAGATAGGTTTGCTTATATTTGTCTTCTAAAATTGATTCACGCACAGAATAAGTTGCTTTTAACCTTTCCTTGTACACAGAAAAGTGAACTTTTCTCCAAGTGAACCAAAGGGACTTAGAAATAAATAATAGTGATTTTATTTCAAATGTAGCGCTATTTCTGATGCACTCAGGAGTACAGCTACCTGTATGGTTTTTCTCCCTATAAAGTCTGTATTCAGTGCCAAGTAGCTATAATATATTAACTAATAAAAACAAATCACTAACTTTTTTTTTAAGGAGAAAACAATGGTTGGTAAAAATGCGAAAGCTTGGTAATTTTCCATCACTGAAATACACAATTTATCAAGGACAATGGAAAATCTCCCTATATAGACATTAAATCTAACTGTCCCAGATTCTCAATATCTTTTCATGGCAGGTTCTTCTTAATAAGAGAGTTGATGGTTTTGAGAAAGGTTATTTTCTTTTCCTTTCTTTTGGTACCAAGCAATTAGTAATAGCAATGCCATTGGCAAAAATCCCAAAGTATTGTCTTGGGGCAAGGAACTGCATTTCGGAAAGATTTAAGGAAACTTTGAAGCTGTAACTGATATCTCAGATTCCTTTTCTTTCAGCTTCGGCTGTGAACAAATTAAAAGGCCTGGGGGAAGTTGCTATTTTTGTTATACTCAGCTCCCACCCCTCCCTCTCCTCTGTAGAATTGGCATAATGATATTAAAATACTAACCTATCATACAACATTGTGAAACAGGGTCCTTAGACAAACATGTAAATTTATCCAAACGTCTGAAAGAAGTATGAGAAAATGGAAAATAATGTAAACATCAAAGTGCTATTTTTTGCCCTTTTTCATTATTGCTTGCCTTTCCTTCAATCAGAAACACACCCACATATAACCAGTGTCTGTTTGAGTTTTACCAGGGTTTGGACTAGAAGACTTCCAAAGTCCCTTCCAATTCTGTTACTCTGTTATTCTTTTAATATGGTTAGTGACATAATATACTAAACTATGACTGGGTGATCCCTGTTCCGGTTCCCATGTGCCATGGAAGTCACTGGGTGGATGGTGCTGCAGGAATGGTTGTGTGAATAAAATACGGAGTAACTGAGCTCCCCAAAGAAAGTATGGTGTGTGATTCAGTGAGGTTTTGTCTCTTTCTTCCTACTCCATTGAGCAATTTCTACCCCCAAACCATGTTTTGAGGCCCTTCCTTTCCTTTGTTCAACCCACACAGTGGTGTGATTCTACTGGTTTAACAACCAGTTCGCTTCGCACATGCTTCATGCACGCATTCCATTCACAAATAGCAAGAAACCTTACCTTTTCCTGGAACTGCTTTAAGGAAAAACAGCTGAGGGGCGGCAATGCACATTGCCTTGCCAATCAGCTCGCCTTCAAAAAAGGAATAAAAGGTTGGAATAGTGCAGAGGTAGGTGGGCGGACCCAGCTCATTCACCAGAAGAACCGGTTCACCTGAACTGGCCCCAATGGAACAAACAGTTCACCCGAACCGGGCCCAACTGGTAGAATCCCACCCCTGAACCCACAGCAGCAGCAAATGCCTTTGGACCCAAGCCGCTCTCTTTCATCACCTCCCATGCTCAGGAGTCTGTCTTTCTTTGGGTGAAGAAGCCCCTTCCCCATTGAGCTACTTCTCTTCTTTCTCCCCACCATATTTTTGGGCCCCTGAACTACAAGTGCTAACCTGTACAATAGCTTTGTGCAGCATTTTCTTTCCAGTGAAGGACCACACCTGAGTGGACTGGGGTGGGCCCATGGCAAAGCTAAACATGGTTTAATCTAAGCTTAATGTAATACAGTTAATGAGATTATTCAACATATATATAAAATCATTTCATCCTAGATATATTAAAAAATATTGAAGCGGTCTGGAAAAGCCAAAATAAAAGGGAAGCTGCCTGTTTTCCCTTTGCTTATTCTTCATTCGGACTATTTTCTTTTTCTCTCCATAGTTATACTCCTCTTGCAATATAGATCATCCAATCTGGTGTCCACCAGATATATTCTAAGATGCCACATCCACAGCTCAAAGGTAGCATGGAGAAATGACTAGACTCCCTATAAAGTAGAGTAAACAGCTGAGAAACCTATAGGTATGTCCATAGATTATGCATACAGATATGTCTGTAGGTAGGTAGGTATGTGTTTTCTGATGTGTTTTATGGGCCATTTTCAACATAACATAATTCCCTTCCTAGGTCTCTTATGCTGTGGTCATCAAATGTAATTGCTATGGACCTCTGAGATCTGAATGTAATTAGTAGCTAATTTTTTGCTTTACCCTTAGGCAGCATGAATGTCTTTGATGACTTCCCTCCTCCTGGTACATTAGACAATGATGCATGATATTGATCTCATTGCAGTGCAAATTCATGCTGTAATATTGATAGCCAATTACCGTGTATCTGAGCGCCAAAGTTTTGGGAAGTACAACTTCTGGTTGAAAAAATTAATTAACTGTCCATCCTAGTATACATTCTTATTGAGTTTTTTTTCAAGATACAATGCAGGAAACATGGTGTGTGAAGGCAAAAGCTACTGTTCCAATTTTAAAAGATAAAACTGAAGGTTTGAAATTATAGATACAAAGGATAGTGTTTCAAAATTATTCTTGCACATTGTTTACATTTCTCCAAATATGGGGCACATTTGTCTCAGAAGCCTTCTGACAGTCTTGATGTCTCAGAAGAGACATCAAGAGACTATAGTACTAAGACAGCAGAATATTCCATATCTTGGTTTCTCTTGCCATTTGCCCCGGTCATTGAAGTTTTCTTTCACCAGCTGCAAGTTTTGGCTTCACCAACAATGTAAAACAACCCAGGCATTATCAACTGCCAGTGACCAGTCTGAAGCCAGTACAATAGCCAAGTATGATCATCCCATTGAAGCTGAGTAAAGTCTCCCCTTAAGGAGTAGTGAGGAACTTGACAAAACAGTGTCTAGAGAACTGGTGAGTTCAGTGGGCTTGCAGACCCAAGCTTAAAAAAAAAAAACCAGTTTGATCACAGTACTACTTTACATTGTCCTCATCTCTGGGAATAGTCGGCTTTCAAAAATCATGTAATATTTGGCCTAGGCATTGATTGTTCCTAGCTATGGCCCATTTCAAATTTCAAAAGTCTATTTTTGCAATGACAGGTGTTGCCACAACTGTATCTGTGAACACCTGACTCTTCAGTGTACTGTTTCACTTAGGCAGCCATGAGTCAGAAGTTGGGGAGAGACCATATAACTCAACAGTGCAGGGTATACTTTGATTGCAGACAGTCCTAGATTCAACCACTGGCAGAACTAGGAAAAGCTAGTTTGCAAGTGGAGAGTGTCTGAACTTGGAGAAAGCATCTTCTATTAAAAACTCTTTTTTTAAGAACACCCACTCCCAACATTTATAGTCTAGAAACATTCCATCGCATAATTAAATCCAAAGCAATGAACATGTTTTTTCAGTAATGTAGACAATGGTAATCATGCAAACATACCTGGGGAATTAATTCTTTCTTCCAGCCACTCTAAATTCAAGCAACATTATCTTTTGAATGCAGAGAATTACAGTGCTCCTTTGTGAAATCTGTCTCAGCTTATGCTTTTCTCACAATCTTGTAATAAGTTTAACAACTGAAAATTGTTTGAGAGATTTGACTGGTGTGCCTTTCTCATAATGGAATCTGCCTGGAACAAGACCGGTTACTGAATGTCCACCTGTAATGTGGCTCCTAATGACTGCTGCCCTGTGACAAGCAGTGATGTGCAGAAATGTATGGCTAAAGGCGATGGCAGGTTTCCTGCTTGTATAACTAGTCGATGTCAGAGTTAAACCTGGATTCATCACTATCCAGCATTATGTACATAAGCTCAGAGTTTCCAGTCCAAGTGGATTATTTCACAGTAAAAAAAGGATGATTGCCTCCTTTAAAAATAGATTTAAGATACTTAAAATTTACTTTAGCCAGGATCTTCTGAACTTGACCAGCTTCATTACTGTGTTAAGAAGGTCAAAACATAAAGCATAGAGTATAACAGGGGAAATTAGAAACATTAGTTGTCTAGAATAGAACAGAACAGAACAGAACAGAATTCTTTACTGGCCAAGTGTGATTGGACACACAAGGAATTTGTCTT
>JANHGC010001251.1:80981-97048 GCA_027560395.1 Boaedon fuliginosus
GACAATTGTAACCCATAACATCACACTTGGACAAACTATGTATATTTTAATGTTTATCTATTTTAAAACAATAAAAATTTTATTACAAAAAAAATAAAAAAATAAAAACTCAAACTTGAAATCTATGAAATAAAAACCGATGAAAGGATTACTTGACTCAAAATGACTGAAGGGAACCCTCATAAATATCATTATATGCCTTATAAATGTCATTATAAGGCAGTAAGCAAAGTTTTCAGATAAGTTTAAGATATGGCAACATTCCTCATTCTTCTTTCTCTTTCTGTCTCAATTTAATTTTTGGCAGTCTTCAGACATCTACTAGGCATATCTATCGTGCCTTTCCTTTCTGAGAATGTTGTCAAATCCTCATAGATGACTTTCTATATTAATAATCATTTTGTGAAGGACTTAACAACTTCACGGAAAATTTCTCCATTAACACATGGAATTGACGAAGGTTACGACTATTCAAAAATATGTTACAGGTAGTCCTCGATTTATGACTACAGTTAAGCCCAAATTTTCTGTTGCTAAGCAAGTCAGTTGTTAAGTGAGTTTTGCCCCATTTTGTGACTCTTTTTACCACAGTTGTTAAGCGAATCACTTAAAGTCATTAAGCAAATGTGGCTTCCCCCATTGACTTCATTTGTCGAGAGGCAGCTAGGAGGTTATAAATTATGGTCATTTATCCTAGGACAGTGCAACTATCATAAATCCATGCCAGTTGCTAAGCACCAGAATTTTGATCACATGACCATGGGATGCTACAACGGTAATGTGAAAACCAGTCAGAAGTCACTATTTCAGTGCCATTGTAACTTCAAATGGTCACTAAATGAATAGTTGTAAGTCAAGGACAACCTATAGACATCTGCATAGCCACCTGCTTCAAATTTCACTCTTCTATTTTAGAATTCTGGTATCCCAACTCAGAAAATCAAGATTTACTCTTAGCCCAATATGTTTATGATGATAGCAGCCTGGGACGGTTATTTGTGAGAGACATAAGAGTGGTGGCCTTATTCAGATTCAGCTGAGTTAGTTCTAGTTCTGTAACAGTGCAATGCTTAAGTGACCTGAATACAAAAGCTACACCATTTTGAGTGACCTTACCTTATCTTGTCTTCCGAATGTCATAGACATAAACTGTGCCAATAATTAGAAGCTGAAAAGGAGAGGAAAAAAGTTTCCCAGGAAAGCGAAATGCACCAACTGCTTCTCGGATCTGTTGTTTGCACTATTTTCTAATTAAGTGGACAGAGGGCCTGTGCATTTTGAAACCCATCACAATAAAATGCAATTTAATTTTATGGCACCGTTACAAAAATCTTCAGATACACTCGTCTCATCTGCCCGGATTGGACCAGCTGAGAATACATCCTCTCAACTGGCTCAGCAATTAATTGCAGTGGTGGCGGCAACCAGTAGACAGAATATGCCTTCTGAAAGTACTTTAGCCAAAGAGGCCTATCAGATGTTGTGACAAGTGGGAGGAAGATTTAATCAGGAGATGGTCAGTAAAATCTAACAAAGTCATGCCACTGAAAGATTTGGGAGAGAGCAATTCCCTTTCCTTTTTATGGCCTCCCATTTCACATCTCCCCTGAGGATTTAAGGGGCTGAAGGGAGTGGCTGCCATAGTAAGATTGGTTGTGGTTAATATTCTCAGCAAGGTTCAGTGGCTTTGCTTTGGAGCCATTTTTTTTAAAATATTTGTCACAATGACTTTTTTGTCCCTTGAGGTAAGAATAGCATTGAGAGACCAAATGATTAAGCATGCATTTAATCTAAATATGTGTTCAGATTAAAAGCTATCCTTTTTATCCTAAGTGAAAAACGATGTAATACTATAAACTAATGTAGACTGTTGCAGGGAGTCAAGCTGAGGAGAATAGAATGGAACGGAATGGAACGGAACAAAAGAAATAGCAGCGTTGGAAGGGACCTTGGAGGCCTTCTAGTCTAACCCACCTGATCAAGCAGGAGACCCTATACCATTTCAGACAAATGGCTGTACAATCTTTTCTTTAAAATCTCCAGTGATGGAGCACCCACAACTTTGAATTAATTGTTCTACGTGTCAGGAAGTTTTTCCCGAGTTCTCGGTTGGTTGTCTCCTTGATTAGTTTCCATTCATTGCTTCTTGTTCTGCCTTCAGGGGCTTTAAAGAATAGATTGACCCCCTCTTCTTTATGGCAGCCCTCTAGATATTGGATTACTCCTTTAATGTCACCCCAGTCTTTCTTTTCATTAGGCTAGGCATACTCAACTCCCGCAACCGTTCTTCACTTGTTTTAGCCTCTAATCTCCTAAACATCTTTGTTGCTTTTCTCTGCACATTTTCTAGAGTCCTAACATCTTTTTTATATCATGGCAACCAAAACTGGATGCAGTATTCCAGGTGTGGTCTTACTGATACTTTCCTCTACCTTCTTTGGGACAACAACATTTAAATGTGATTTCCAACCTTCAGTGTATCTGAAAAATTTTTAATTGTGCATTGGGCTGATTAAAAATAGGGGAGAGACCTCTAAAAGAAATAATTTATTGAATATAAGTCTAACATATCTCTTTCTTTGTAAATTGTGTCATGCTGAATGGTGATCTCCTCTCATTTTAGAAATGAAGATTTTTCCATGGATAAAATTGTAACAGATCAAATCATAGTTGATTAGGAAATCTGGTTTAATTCTATGTTTAATATTTCTGTATCAGGCATGTTGGGCATCTTGAATTATTTATAAAAGGCAGAATAAAAAAATCTAAAAATAAAGTAAATAAATACATCACAATAAATGGAGACTTGAGTATTTCTCAGGAACAATCACATAATGTCCTTCATTCTGAAATGATGCATCTGCTGTTCAGAATTATCATCACTCCGGAAGAGTTTGCTCTTGGAAAGCTTTTTTAAGAAACGGCAACTGTCCTCTGAATTCTAGTTTACACGAGCCCTGTAATGAAATATTTTGAGAGATGTTGCTCTGCCTACCTTGTACTAAGTGTACTGTATTTACTTAGGAGCAGGGGTTTGTGAGTCTCTAAAGAAAGCAAATATGTGACCTAAGAAGTTATGTTGTTCTTTTTTAAGTAGACCTCCCATAAACATTCAGCCCTTAAAAATAAGGTAAAGTGTAGACAGAAAAGAGGAAGACTGGAGACAAGGAAGTTACTCAGTGTGTGCTTTGGAAGCAATTGCCTGAAGTGGCAGCTTCAGGGCTGGTAGGGCAGCCTGATTTTACAACAGACCACAAAAACACAGCAAAAGGAAAGAGCATCAAAACAGTGTGCAGCTACCCTGTAGCAATCATGCAGAAAGAGGAAATGAAGAAAGGCCAACGGACAATATGATCTCAGAGTGCCAAGAGGACTTCTTTCCAAATAAGTACATGTAGAATGGTCTGCATTTTGTTTGTTAAAGTGAATGCAGAACATAGAACAAAGCACTGGTCTTCTGGCTCAGAGTCCTTGGCTTCAAGATATCCAGCAATCCCGAAATTGCTCAGGGGACAATAAGTTTTTTTCAATCCCGGGTTTCTCTTGACTGCTTTGCCTTACAGCTTGAATTCAAAGCTGGTGCAACCATTGCCCCAAGCTTTAAAGATGATGCATTTGCAAAGCCTTAATATGGTTGGTTTGGATTTTTCTTAGTAAAAGTGTGAAACCAATTCCTGTAGTTTGTAAACCATTTTAGAGTTTAGCTTCCATTTGTGAATATCAGTGGCTTGTTCAGCGAGAAATATCTCTTATCTAGCCAATCGCATCTGCTACTGGTGGTTGAACAGGTCAATCTGACAAAAGCAGTATCCTGTTGTCATGTTGTTAAGACCCACTCCTTTCACAGTTACACTACAACCATGCCTGCACATGCAAAAGGAATGGGTTTAGGATTTTGAAGAGGGGTGGCACAACACTGTTTTCATCATTTCAGCAGAAACGTTCTGATAGGTTTAGCCTAAACGCCACAAGTAAGCAATGCTGACCGCAATTGATTGGCAGTGTTGAGAGTTAATAAAAGTTTGAAGTCTCTCAGAAGAAGCTAACAGTTTTGTGTACAGGACCTTCATGAATAGAGGAGTTTTGCTTTCTGTACTTTTACATTTATTTATTTATTTTTTAAAAAAATTATATGGCTGCCCATCTTGAGTAGCTCACCACAACTCTTGAGTAGCTCACCACAACTCTTGAGTAGCTCACCACAGCTATTTTAATCTGTTCCCTGACAATAATAATTCTTAAGATTCTTTCAGCATTTCAATGGATTCAAAGCACTTCAGACCTACTCACTAGTTGTGATTCTTACATCAGCCTTGTAAAGTACATAACGCTACATGGGAAAGGGGACAGAAGTGAGAAACCAGGCAAAACAACATGGTCTGTAGTGATTTCACAGTAGACCTAGGAAGACTCAGATGAGTGGTTTATGGATTATAGATGACAAAGGCCCTAAGCCCCATCAACTCCTGTTTCTGCATCTCTGTACCAGGTTGGAAAATGCAAAGAAATGTTTTTTAACAAGGAACACCCTGTTCTTGCTCTAGAAGGAGCTCACAGAAAGCCAAGAATGATCTTTGTCATAGGGATGGACAACTTTGAGGGGACCAAGGCCCATAATTAACAGTAAGGTGGGGCTAAGAGCTAAAAATAGATAGGATCAATTACCTATAGGGTGGGTGAATCCTGGTTTTGGACTGATGCATATTTGAGGGATTACAATAGAATTATTTGTTTATCCCCTCAAAATGGCAAGAATCTGTGTTGCCAGTTTTCAGACTCATTGTTTTGAGAAAATATGAAGAGGAATTGCTGAGTGAAATTCAGAGACTGCAATTTGCCCACCTCTGAGTTATTTTAGGTATGTATAAAGTTTAATAATATAATATAATATATTAACACAGAGTTGGAAGGGGCCTTGTAGGTCATTGAGTCCAATCCCATGCCTAAGCAGGAGATGGTTTTAATCGCTCTCAGGAATTGAACCGCCAAGCTGCTGACCTTAGTGGTATGCAAGCCCAACATCTTACCACGTGAGCCACCATCTTATTAAGTTTCTAATAGCACAGTACAACCCAGAAAAAGAGAGTCACAGCGATCTCATTAATTAGGTTTACTGCATTGTGCAAAACATAAAATGTAAAGTCACACAATCTTGGTAATCAAACACACTAAACTTGCATTTGTTAGTAAATTAAGGCTGTCTTTTACCTACAGTGTGAGCCAGAAGACTAACAATCATTTTTTGGAGGTAAGATTGATGCTGACTTATCAATCTGTTTATTGCTAGTAATCCTTTGAGATGCTTTTTTTTTTTTAAAAAAAAAGCAATGTCTGTGGTATTGTTGCTACATTTGTGACTTGACACTCTCTCTCTCTCTCTCTCTCTCTCTCTTTCTCTCTCTCTCTCTGATGCAATGTTTAAGTGGGAAGTAGAGATAATGAGGAAGAGGAGGGAGTAAGAATAGTACTGCCATATAAATTCAGTACAGTGACAAATGATTATATAGAACAGTACATGACTGTTGGCATTAGTAGACTTGATGGGTTGCAGCAGTCGGCCTGAAGCTACCTGCAACTGGAGTTTCATCAACATTACAAAGCCTGTGGGTTAGATTTATTTTAGGTTTCTGCTGAAGAAGTAAAATTAAATATTAATTTTAAAAGGCAGTATGGATCTTATTTGCTTAAAAAAACAGAAAAAGAGAACTTTGACAGATGTTTAATATAGGAATAAATTGCATCTATTGCCATGTCAAGTAATATTCTTCACTATCTATTATTCTTGCTTTCCAAGTAGAAGGATCTATTTAATTTTCTTCTTTTTTTCATTATCATTTGTAATAGGAAGATTCAGCTTTCCTGCCTGCTGGATTTACAACATATGCTGCTCTCAGATTCATTCATTTATTCGGAGCACAGTGTTCTCTGTACCATTCACGTTGTCCTTTTTTGCTTTCACACTTTAGTTATGGAAGCTGTATGTCCCTTCGCTTTCTCAAATATATAAGGTCAGGATCATTCTGTAAACTTAATGCTGACAAGTTTTCAGGATGCTTGGAAGTCTGGGTGACTGCTGATGCAAAATGAAATTTTCATTTGAAATTTGTGGATAAAAGCAAATAACAAGGAAGCAATCTGGGAATGCATTAATGTTTTTAGGGTGCAATATACTCATTTGTAGGCACAGGGATGGGTAAGCCGCTTTGCATTCCCTCTGTTGGGGGAAGAAAGGCAGGGTATAAATTCAATAAACTTAAACATAAGCATAATAGAACATAGAATAAGAGAGTTGGAAGGGACTTTGGAGGTCTTCTAGTCTAACCCTTTGTTCAAGCAGGAGACCCTATATCATTTCAGACAAATGGTTGTCCAGTCTCTTTTTGAAAGCCTACAGTGATGGAGCACCCATAACCTCTGAAGACAAGCTATTCGATTGGCTCATTCTTCTACCCATTAGGAAATTTGCTCATAGTTCTAGGTTGCCTCTCTCCTTGGTTAGTTTCCAACCATTGTTTCTGGTCATGCCTTTTGGTGCTTTGGAAAATAAGTTGATCTCATCTATGTAGGAGCCCCTCAAATACTCGAACAGTGCTATCATGTCACTCCTAGTCCTTCTCATACCCAACTCCTGTAACCACTCTTAGTACGTTTTAGCCTCCAATCCCCTAATTATTTTTGTTGCTGTTCTCTGCACCCTCTCCAGAGTCTCAACATCTTTTTTATATTGTGACCAGAACTGGATGCAGTATTCCAGGTGCGGTCTTACTGATACCTTCCTCTACCTTCTTTGGGTCAACAAGATTTAAAGTTCAGAGAATGTGATTTCCAACCTTAAGTATATCTCAAAGTTTTAATTGTGTATTGGGCTGAATTCATGATTAATTTAAAACAATAGGAGAGAGACCTCTAAAAGAAATAATTTATTGTTTATGTCTAACATACCTCTTTCCTTGTAGATTGTGTCATGTTGAACGGTGATCATTTTAGAAATGGATATTTTTCCATTGATAAAATTGTATAAGCTGTTTATACAATTTGTTGTGCAGTATTGTTTCTGTAGAAGAATCTTAGGACTACAATTTATTGGCTGATAATGAAATGCCATCATAATGTTCTCATTTTCCATCCATATAACAGAAATCCCCATCGTACAGTTTATGATTTAATGTTGTTCAGGTTTTATAAATAGACACCCTAGGATTAAATACACAGGCCCTCATGGGAATTAAAGAAACCGTATGCCAGCTTGCTTAATCCTTCTATACCACATAATCCATGTATATAGTGGTTGCCAAAAAGCATTGCTGGAGTCCTTTAAAAAAAAAACACTGTACTCTGATAGCACCCAGGCAGATGCTATTTGTCTTCTTCTTTGCTTGCTTCACCATGTGCTGAAATGAACTTTTCATTCCTGAGGTGGCTGGTTCAAGTCCAGAACAGATTGATAGTGTCAAAGCTGCGCATGCAGAATTTTCGCAAAAGGGGCATGAACAGCTAAAGAAATCTGCAGCAAGATGGGAAGATCTGAATGTTGACAGAAAATCACAAGGATGACTGTAACTTTCTTCACTTCTTTTTTAATGCTTTCCGAGATTTCAGGTGATTCAAAGCAGAGGCAGAGAAAACAAACAGGCAGGTGGGACAAGAGTTACTTAACATATCTTACTATTGTACTCAAAGATCTTCATTATGTGTTATTTATGTATATAAAGTAAAGCCTCCACCAAGTCAGGGTTAAACTGGTGCTTTTATCCTTGCTTCTAATGATTTTTGTTAGGCTTTCTTCTTGTCTTCTTCTATCAAGTACTAATAAAGTCTGACCTTACTTATAGACCAAATACTGTCTAGCTGTCTGTGTCTGTAGTTTGTTTGTCTGTGCCTGTTTGTTTGTCTGTCTATCAGTCTGTCAGTCTGTTCTTCAGTCAGTCAGTCAGTTTGTCTGTCTGTCTGTCTTCAAGTCAGTATTGACACCTGGAGATGGCATGGACTAATCCCTGCAGTTTTCTTGGCAACATTTCAGAAGTGGTTTGTCATTGCCTGCTACCTATAGCTGAGAGGGAATGCCTGGCTCAAAATCACCCAGCTGGCTTCACACGTAAAATGGGACTAGAAATCAGTCTGCCTGTTTTTAGCCCCAGTGCCTTAATCATTAACACTGGCTGTCTTCATAGGCCAAATTGGGAAACTGGGGTGGGTGGGATCCCCAAAGGTGTAAAATGGCAGACCACATCCCTATTGTTGCTTCCAAAACCCTATATTAAAAATGGCCGTGTAATCAACAGGATTCGCAGCCAACTTCAAAGACTACCAGCAGAAGTTACACTGGGGACTGCCTTGCTTCCAAAGGATTCTATCCCTTGTATGGTATAATCCTCAGAGGGCCTATTTAAGATCTCGTCTCTACCAGAAATGAAAGATATGTGAGCCGGCAAATAGCCTTCTCTGCGGTTCTGCTGTTGTGCAGTATGTTCCCTCAGGTGTGTCTGGTCCCTTTGCTCTTGGCATTTCAACAGATCTGATGGTGATTGGGTTGCTTTTACTCATTACGTTCTGGGGTTTTTATGGTGGGAGAAGCTAGTAGATTGCTTTTGTGGGAGGGGAATTGATGGGGATTGATTTTTTTTTTCCAGAAGATGGATGGTTTACATCTTCACGCTTTTAGATAGTACAGCACCCAAAGGTGTTTTGAGAGGCCTGTAGAGAAATTTTGTAAAAGAAATAACAATATTTTCATTGATTTTTCCCTGCAGTAGAGAGGCTGAGCACTTGCATTTGATGGATTAGGGGGGAAAAAACCATTCTCATTCTTGCTCCTATGGTCCCTCTAGAAAAAGAAATATAGTAATATGTATCTATTCATTCCATCTTGATGCAGCCGAACTCCAGCCGACTCTGTATTATGTCTTTACACTGCTATTGTTTTAAAACTGCAGCAATGGGAGTGACATTTTTAAAAATACAAAAATAAATAAATCTATATACACACAAATACGTTATACAAAAATGACTTGGGGAAGAATTAAGTTTCATTTTTATAGTTGCATTAAGTATACTTGTATACTTGTGCATTTTGAAGAAAATACAAATAGAAATAAAAATGTTTTCTGTAACATGTGATTTGACCCCCAAATCTGGCTTTACTTAAACCTGAATGAGATACTAATTCACTTTAAGGAATATTTACATTACCCAAAATATAACCTTTTGGCTTAGCCTTCAGATAACTAGTTGACATAGTGTTGTTTCAGTAGCAGACATATATGTACAGTATTTTCTCACTAGAATAACCTTTGCTCAAATTAATTCTCCATGTAAAAGTCTTTTAGACTAATTGATCCATTATGTTGTTCTATAGATGTTAGAAGCAGGAAAATTTTTAAAGGGAGAAATAATAGTCACAAGATATTCCAATGTACAATACATTAATGGTGTTACAAGTCGAATATACTATAATTTCTCATTTTCATACAATTCTTGGGACATAGTAAAATGAAATTTCAATCTAATCCACAGGATAAATTTTGATTAGACTTAATGGTGGCATACAGGTATGTTTTCTACCAACTACTGAAAAACATTTATAAAACTGTTTTAGCTATTTTCCTTTTTGACCTCTTTATATTCTGAAAAGACAAGTTACACTGAAGCATAATCCATACACTGTGCAATTTGTGAAAATCTTAGCTATTGGTTAGCTTGTTGGCAATTAGACAAACAGAAAGAGTGTTACAAATAATGCCCTTTTTACCTTACTGTATTATTGAATCAATAAATATATTGTATAGCTCCTCTATTCCAAATTCTACTCTCGGCTGATATTATAAAGAAATAGGTCTAATATGACAGTTCAGTCGCTTAATCTCTCCCCTGGGGTCTTCAGTTTTGGGGTGGGGGGGTCTATGTTTAAACTAGTTGGACCACAATGGAAATAACTCAGTCAAAAATACTTCTAGAATAAGGCACAGTGTAACATGTTTCTAAACTCTGCTTGGAATATAGCCTCTGCCTCTTCTGGTTATTTCGTAAGAAATGCTAAGGAGGAAGGAAGCAACTTCTGAAAGGCAATGTCATCTTTCATTAATATCATCTAGCTAATAAAGGTAACAATATCACTGATTTTTAGGGCAAAGGTTTAAAGGATCAGAAAGGCCAATACAGTATGTCACTGATGGCCTTAGAAGTCAGAAAGGTAGAAGAACTGTGAAATCACTTGAACGGACTCCTATTTTAATTACAATGTTCACAAAAGAAAAAAGAAAAAGAAATGCAATTGTGTTTCTATCTTGTCAGTTGTACGAATGCTTTCATCTTTAGGAATGCTGGAAGCTACCTTATAGCTAGTGAGTAACTAGTGCCTGTAGCTCAGTTTGATCCATGGTGATAGTTCTTCAGGATATCATTCAATTTGTCTAACTCTAACTGGATATGACAGGTCAAACCTGGAACATTCTACCTGCAGAAATGATACAGCTGCTGTCTTGCTCCTCTTAGTTATAAAGAAATCATAACAAATAAAATGTGATGAGGAACAACCCTCAAACTGGTATCTATACATGAAAAATAGAAATGTTGGTAAAATATCTCTTGCAACACATTTGCAAATAACCAAATTTTGCCTTCTATACTGGCTTTATATCACATCACAGTTTCCAAATTCAGGAGAGCTTTATCTTTAACTTGATTTAATGGTCTCCCACAGCTACATTATAAGAGAAATATGAAACTCGACACTGCCCCTGGGACACGGGTGCTATAGAAACTGCAGTCCAATAATTGCTTTGTACTGTCAGTTCTACAGGGACGTTTGCCACCAACTAATTACCCTTTTTTAAATCTAAATTGGTGGGGCGCTCCAATAATTTTTATTTGCATTATTTGTTAGGATAGTAGGCTAGCTATCTCTCTAAAAATTTGCTACATTATGTCTAAATTTCGCCCACCAATGGTTGCCACTAGTCATGGATATTAGGAATTAAATTTGTTTTTTTTTGTTTTGTTTTTTTGCTGAATGTATTTTGATTGGTCAGTGACCGAAATAAAGTTTCTATCTACAGTATCTGTTTGTTCAAAAGCTTCCTTTCTTCTCCTGGATTCTTTTGTAATATAGAAAGCAAAAGAAAATAAGAGGTGTTAAGCCTCCCACAGCATAATTCAACTATATATATTCCTGTAATGCCATTTCAAACAGAGGGGGAAAAGAGATTGAAAATTCCACCCTTAATTCTCAGTAGCCACTTTTTTTAGTGTGGCATTTAACCGTGAAAAGATTTCCTGTCATTGTCCTATGACTTCAGCTCTTGGTTTTATTAAAAACCTGGCTTAAATCATACTAATCTTGGAGTTAGATTCAACTGAGCTCATTATAGCTTACTTTCCAATATATTTAGAAGTGTATGGAAAGCCAGGTAAGGTTGGCTGAATATAACTTCAAATTCCACTCAGACCTGTTTTCTTCTTCTTCTGCATCTCTTTCTCCCTGTCTGGGATGAAATTCACAATTTGATTGTACAATGTGATTTAAGCTACAGCAATTTTCAAGAGGCTTTTGATGTAAAAGACGCTCTTAGGTGCAGATCAACAATACAACTTTTCAGAGTCCTGCATCTTGTCTCACTTGTGCATATGACTCAAAAGATCATGTTTTGCCATAGGATTTTCTTGCTAATAGTTTACCAAGCACAGTTGATCTTCAAGTTGACAAATTTCGGGTAACAAGAAAAACTTGCCTGTTCACTCATATAATTATGAGATTATAAAATGGTCCCAGGACTTCACTTGTTGAGTTGCATCGGATATGTAATATGTGGTCTAGAGTTTGTTTGCAAGTTTGAAGCACAGGTTATGTTCTATTTCATTGTGCTTTGAACTTCAAGAGGAAGAATGATATAAAATAAAACCAATAAAATAAATTGTAATGTTCCATAAATATTTTCAACTTCTTGTTTGACTTAGCTAATTAAAGTAGGTGTGGTTTCTGAGTAGAGATGGTATTAAGCCAATTTGGACCGGTTCAGGTGAACCAGTATCAGAAATTTAACTAGTTCGGAGAACTGGCAAATACCACGTCTGGCTGGCCCCACCCTGCCCACCTGATTGCCTGGTCACCATTTGCTCCCGCTTGCCCGCTCACTGCTTGCCCCACCCGCCCTCTCATCCCGCCTGCTCTGCTTACCCTGCCCCATCCACCCAGTCACCCTTCATCTCACCTGCTCGCCCACCATTGCTTCCTGCCTTCACTCGCCATTCCTGCCTACCACAGCCCTGATCTCCCTGGGTGAGTGAGCCTGCAAGCAAGCCCTCGTCCAGTCGACTCCCGGGCCAGCCTGTCTGCTTCTGCCGCTGCAAGCCCTGGTCGAGTGCCGACTCCGGGCCGGCCTAGGCCACTGCCTCGTGGTGGACACAATGAGGCTTGATCGCCTTTCTGATCTGGCTCTCAGATCCTTCCACCTTCCACCTGCATGCCGCCCGCCTACCCAAACTCTGCCTTGAATCGGGATGCACCAGTTCCTGGCTCTGGCCTTCCCCAGGGCTCCCGCCCACATGCCACCCGCTCACCCTCTGCCTCACTCACCTTCCGAAGGACTGCCTTGATAGTGGGGGGGACATGGTGAGGCTCAGCTGTCTTTTGCAAGAAGCCTCCAGCCGCTGGTAGTTTTAGGCACGAGGAGCCTCCAATCACCAGTAGTTTTCGGTGCAAGAAGCCTCCAGCCACCACTGATGGCCTGGTTCCAACTGGCAAGAGGCAGTGCCCATAGCTTCTCATGCTGAAAAAGAGGTGGCGGTTGGAGACTTCTCATGCAAAACAAGAGGCGGCAGCTGGAGGCTTCTCACACCAAAAACTACCAAAAGCTACAGGCCAAACTCCTGTCGCCGCTGGTCATGGCCAGACCCAGCCAGGAGAATGGCTTGCTGTGCTGGAGGGACTTGCCCATGCACCTTCTCACAGAAGGTCCTGGCACCATGAGGGGTGTGTATGTTTGCTGTGTGTATGTTTGAGGCCAAGAAGGAGGAGAAGACTTGGCCGAACGTTTCTGCCTCCCTTCACAGCAGAGCTGCTCGGAAGGCAGCTGCCACAGTCTGTCCCTTTACGGTACTTCGACACAGGGGGTGGGTGGGGGATATCATAAAGGGACAGGCTCCAGGAGCTGCCTTCCGAGCAGCTCTGTTGCGAAGGGAGGCAGAAAGGTTTGGCCAAGTCTTTTCCTCCTTCTTGGGCATACCCACAGAGCATGCACACATCTCACAGCGCTGGGACCTTCTGTGAGGAGATAGCGCATGGGCGAGTCACTCTGGTGCTGTGAGATGTGTGCTTGTTTGCTCTGTGTGTATGAGGCCGAGAAGGGGGAGAGAATCATCCAGGTTGAATTCTGTGGCAGACAGAAGGTTGAACACTAGAAGACTTGGACGAACTTTTCTGAATCTATTTTGGTCCCAAAATGTAATTATGCAGTAAAAAGCTACAGTCTCTCCATTTTATTAATATCTACCATTCAAAAATGTATACAAAAATATATTTGTTTCTGGAAAGCCTGCCCAATTGTGCACGTTTAGAGAAATGCAAATGAAATTGCACACCTATTTCCATATGGATTTTAAAATTTTGCAAATTATAATGAAGCCAGGTATAGTACCGGAAATGAGAAATTAAGTAAAAACAAAATAGAGGGATTTGCTCAACCTCGTCTCCACACAGATCAGGAAATATTCAACTGATTGCAAGAATAGAATGTTGTTTGTGAACTCATGTCTTAATCAAATCACATGATGGCATGTAGGATTGCCAGATGCCCTTTATTTTAGGAACAGGGAATCTGCCATAAGCCGAGATAATCTTTTTTCAGTATCGTCTGTTCTTATTAGCAGTGGTTTTCGGAGAGAAGCCTTTCCAATTTCTACTTGAAATGCCAGCAATTTAAGATGGAAGATCCTATGCTTCTAAGCCGTTTCTCTAAAGGAATTTTGGAGGCATACAGACAATTTGCTTTAATCATACTGAGTTGTAAAATGTAATGGAGATTCTGTTCTGTCTACACAGAATAGGGCAAAAAGCTACCATCTGGACAGTTTGGATCAACCTAGCTACTGTATAATGCTTTAGCAGGGTATTTTTTTTTATGCTGGCCCATTTCTTTAATTGCTTAAAATAGCCCTAATAAGTGCAGGTTGGTATTAGATATGATTTGTTTGGTATCAGATCTGATAATTTAAAATTACTGTGTAGGTAGAATTTTTATGCTATTCACTTAACCTGATAACCCATTTTAAGCTTTAAAAAAAGAGTGCCTTGAATGAGAAACCTTGCTTTTCGTACATATTAATATACATGTAATCTTTACATTAAAAAACTATATGACTGATTAATTACATCACAGAATGATCAGGTGTACTATCGTAAGACTATTGGAAGATATTCTTACGTCCATTGTTCTGGTAATTGCACACATAAGCCGCCTAGAGTTCCCCTTATAGGGGAAATGAGGTGGGGTATAAATACAAACAAACAAACAAATAAACAAATAAACAAATAAATAAATAAATAAATAAATAAATAAATAAACTTTCTTCCCAATAGGTAAAATACATGTAACCATTTACACTCAGGTTTGGTAAGTGTATTTTTCCACCATTACTCTGAAAGAAGCCAACAACCTCCATCTTCGGTGTATCCTGTTCCTGGTAAGGCCTCAACCATCCAAAGCTATGCAAAAGCTATGTATTGATGCATCTATTCTATTAATCACCCAGAGTTGCTTCAAGTTAGATGGGCAGCCACATAAATCTCAGTAGTAATAATAATGATAAAATTAAGGATCAGGATGAGACTGAGCAGTGTGTTAAAGGATGCTGATGTTCCCAGATTGTTTTTCAGCCCAATATAACAAGCACAGTCTCACAACTGACTGGTTGAACAACAGCTAGGGTCTCTAGTGCACAGGCAAAGGAAATCTGCCTTCCTGCTCTGGTGTCCAGGCTAACACAACATACAAAATCTGGCTGGACAGATTTCCGTGAGAAGGAGCCCCCTGTTCATTCAGCTAGTTCTCAGTGATACATGCCAAGCCTGTCCTCATGTCCACTATTAAATAATCGATAAGATTGGTTTTATTACAGAAACGTGGCATTCAGTAACATAATCCTGTTGTATGTCTACAAACTGAGCTGCTAGCAAAAGGTTTTTTTTTTAATTCAACTGGAATTTTTAAATGGCTGAAGGCAAGGAAAATTGTACAATCCCTGGCTCATTCAAATGTTCATTATCTAATAATTTTTGTTGCATTTCTTACATTAGGTCAGTTTGTTCTAGTGCAGTGGTGACGAACTTTTGTTTGGTTCGCGTGCCGGAAGTGCCGGTGTATGCGCACGTGAGCACGTGCAGCCACATGCCCTGCACCCCCCCCATGCCTGTCTACGCGCGTGCGCAGTCCTCCCACCTCCCTGTGTGGTCTTCCGCCCTTCTTCCGAAGCACAGGTGATCGTCAGATCAACTGTGTTTCGGCTCTGGAGACGCACACGCATGCGCACAGGGTGTGATTGGTGTTGTGTGTGCCTGCATGGGCGGTGGCGAGGGGGGGGGGGGTCAAGTGCGCTTGCATGCACAACCACCCCATCCCCCCACGTGCATACATGCGCATCTCCAGAGCTGGAACATGGAACAGCTGGGCTTCAAAACCAGGTATGAAAGACCGCCAGGGAGTCCGGGTGGGTGGGGAGGCCCACTTTAACGGCTTTGCGCATGCCCGGAAGGAAGGCTCTGCATGCCACTTCCGGCACATGTGCCATAGGTTCCCCATCGCGGCTATATGCTGATTGCTGATTAGCTAGGGAAGTGATTTCTTCTTGACCGGGGAAATGAGGCAGGGTATAAATTGAATAAAAATAAATAAATAAATAAATAGATTGAAGCCTGAGAAACAGACCACTTGTCAGCTAGCAGGAGAACTGAATTACCACCAGCCTATCAAATATTTAGGAGCTGGAGTCTTGGCAGCACAAGAAAACAACAGCCAATAGCCAGCCATCAACACAGCAATCAGCCAGTGGGTTAATGGTTAGAACTTGGGATAGAG
>JANHGC010001251.1:106571-124573 GCA_027560395.1 Boaedon fuliginosus
TTCCAGCTTGTTGGCCTTTCGCAGAGCCACCAAGACCTGGCTCTGTAAGCAGGCCTGGAATTGACATTCCTCCCCCTCCCCACTTTGAGTATTGATTTTTCTTAGGGAATGTTTCTCTCCATACATGTTGAATGCCTATTTCTTCCATCATTTTAAAGAAAGTTTTAGGGAGTGTTTTCCTAGCTTTTTTTATCTGTTTTACTACTCTTATAATCAAGTTCTGCATCTACAATTGCATTGAAATCATCTACCACACAAATATTTTCATATTCCAATTCTATACTTTTCTTATGGACTTTTCCATAAAACTCTAGTTTATTGTTTGGTGCATATATCACTATCAACATTATCTGCTTATGATTCATTGTTACCTCCACCATCAATATTCCCCCATCTTCATCTGTGAAAATTTGGCTAGCATTTATTGTTTCCTTAATATATAAAGCCACACCCCTTTTTTGCTGTGCTAATGAGAAATACAGTTTCCAAATTTTGGGATATTCCAATAATTTACTGTATTGTTTTTTAATGTGGACCTTTTGAGGGCAGATTATCAGATAATTCGTTATGATTCTATAATTTAAGTAAATAGAAAATGCAAAATTACCTATGTTCAGAACAAATACAGATAGTCCACAACTTACCTACACAATTGGGACAGGATATTTTGTTGCTAGGCCATGGTAAGTGTGTTATATCTGATTTTCAGTAATTTCCAATCTTCTTCACAGCAATTATAAATGCAATTAGAAATTTCCCTTTTTTTATAATTTATATCATGACTCTCTTGGTTTTGATTGATTAATTTAACAACCATGGCAAAATTGTATTTGTTCCTAAAATTTGTAACATTATATATACAAATAGTTGGAAAACTGCCCATTGTACAGTTCTTATAACCAGGGCTGTTTCAAAATATTTCATTCCATGAGGTAAATAAAAGCCAGGCCTCTCAATTTCAGTTCCTGACAGTGAAAACAATCAATGGAACAGCTTGTCTCCAGAAGTTGTGGTACTCCATCACTGGAGATTTTCAAGAATAGATTGAACAGCCATTCGTCCAAAATAGTTAAGGGTATCCTGCTTGAGCAGGGTTGTTGGACTAGAACATGGCTCCTTCATGGCTTCTTCCAGTTCTGTTATTCTGTAGTTCTGTAACCAGCTGAATTGGCAACCGAATCTTCTTGTGAAACAACCTTCATAACAACCTTCTCTGACAGAGTAAATTGACTTAAGGGGTTGTGTGTAGCACATATCTTTCTTCCACAAAAGGGAAGGACAAAGGGGTTTTAGAGGAATAGCTGATGGAGCAGTTTCACTGACTCCCCACGCCCAGCAATTGCCATCCTGGCAGCCACCGCCCTCTAATTGATGATGAGTCAGCAAGCATGTATCTTTGGTAGCTACAAAATTGCTAACTACTATTAGGTTAACTCAACATAATGTTATCAAAGTCAAAGAAAAGATAAGAAGTAAAGCAAATTAATCTCTTCTCTGCCCCAAACTTTGCAAAGTGAAGGTGTGTGCAACCCCATTTTCCTTTGGGTATCACACAAGATATTGGCATAGATTCAGTGAGCTATCATCAAAATAATTTGTTCCAAGTTATCCAGAAACCCCAAGCAGCCTTGGAGATCCTGGAAGAATGAAGTTGCTCATTTGTGTCAAATTAAAAATCAAGATCTTAAGTGGAACTGAGTAATAAAAATGAGCAAAATAACTTTTTTTCCAGCATGTAGTGGAGGACACTTTGCTGCCTGCCTGCTTGATCAGCCTAGACAGTAATATTCTTTGTTTCCCATATACAGCATTGGAAGCCAGAATGAATGCTGAAAAGAAAAATTGTAAATGGCTATACCTTGGCTAAAACACTAATTTCAAAATATAACCAAATGATACAAATGTGCCCTTTTTTTTAGAATTGGTTGAGAAACATTCAGCTGAATAGATTGCAAGATGCTAACATAATCTAAGCCAACTGATGATAGAAAATCTAAGTATAATTTCCTTTTCAAATTATTTAAAGCTTCAGGTAGATTACTGACAAGCAGGTGAACTTGACTCCTAAAGCAACAACTAATTTATACTCTAATCTGTCCTGAAAATCAAATATGAACATGTACCATTTTTCATGTTTCAATTTACACTTGTTTTATTTGGCCCTTGCTGCTCAAATTTTTGAAAGTATCTTGTTAGCTCCCTACTATGTTGAAAATCTGCTATTGTTCTAATTTGTTTCAGTAATTTATGTGCTTTAGTTTTTATTAATGTATAATTTAAACATACATTGGTACCTACAGTATGGAGGCTAGAAACACCCAGTTGTGAAAAACAAAACAAATCAGTAACTTATACAAAATTGCTCTAGGTTGTTTGTAATCTGTAGATCTCCCTTGCAATAGACTGTATACCATTAAAACAATGGCTTTTCCCTCTACCTTGTATGCATAGTTCTGTACCTTCAAATTTGCAACAAATGCGAAGTTGAAGTGTTTAAAGGAGACGGAGGATCGGTTGAGACTACACATATCCATTATTGCTTTATGTTGAATTTTTTCTTAGCTTATGGTCTATGCATGCTCTACACAGAAAACAGAAAAATATAAATTCTTGGTCTCCCAGAAACTGCTGAACTATAGTTCTCAAAGCATGTCTAATACTGAGGGATGCTGGCAGTTATTGTTCAATAACATGAGAATGATTAAAGGTTCACTTGTGTTATTAAAACTCCTCTCACTTTCTTCAGGAATTGTCATTGCAATGTGTGTTTTGCTGATGTCTCTCAGGAGAAAATGTTAAATTCTTTTAAACAGAAAGAGTGTGCAGCCCTGACACCAATGACCTAGTGTGCTTGGGCATCTCTTACCATTTTTGTGTGTTTAGCAGTAAGGTCAGAGTAGGGTGAGGGATAGAAGTGCAGTCAGCAAAACATATTTATAAGCTTTCTGGCATGCAGGAAACCTGTCTTATCGGGTTTCCCCTTACCAAGGAATTTGTAAACCCATTTGTGCTTTTGTTTGCAGTGTGTGAAGGTCTACAGCAGAGGCATGCATGCATAAATGCTGAAATGTGGAGATTTTATGAGCATTCTCACCTCTTCCTTAACTTTTGTGGGAACTGGCCAAATATGAACATAAGCTTCTGTTCTTGGCCAATCTAGATGTCACATGAAAAGAGAGGTGTAGATTTAGTAGACCTGACTTAGAAAAAAATATTCCAGTATTCCAGTATGATGGAAAAAGAACGATACTTTTATCACCAGGTTTTCCAAGCCTGAAGTATAATTTGCTTTTAAATAACATGCACAGTATTGAACTGTAAAGGTGGTTCCACAACTATCTTTCATTGAAAATAGCCTTTTTCAGTTCTTGTCAAACTGGAGTTCTTCAAATTAAATTGAAATATTCAGAATTCTCAATCAGTATGGCTATTATGGGGAGGTTTAAGGTCAGGGATGGGTTCCTACCGGTTCATTGGTTACCTGCTTTGTGGGTGTGCTTCTCGATTGCCTGTCAAACGCGCGCTGCATGCGATTGACTTTAAAATCTTCGTGGTGTTCTGCCGCGCAGCTGTTGGATCACAGTATTTGCAGAACACCATGAAGGTTTCAAAGTAAATCGCAGGCAGCGTGCGTTTGACAGGAGATCGGGAAGCGCGCCCACGAAGCGGGTAACCAGCGAACCGGTAGGAACCCACCCCTGTTTAAGGACCAATAAAAGGAGACTGCCCTACATCGTTTCATGGTGAACAAAGAAGTACACTCAGTGCTGCATAGTTAGGAAGCAAAATCAGTTAAAAAAATTGAACCATTTACAATTTTGGATTAAGTTTCACTGGATGATCCAGTCATGATAAGTCACTCTTCGTTTTAATTATAGACTGTGAGCAAAGTATGCTTATTTATACACACACACACACACACACAATCATTGCCATAACCTGTAGCTATATAAGAAACAATAGCTGTATATTGCTAGTATTATTATTAATATTTCTTTTCTACCCTTGCTGGAAGAGCTCAAGACACTGTACAAAGTCCTTCTTTCACTGTTATCCTCAAAGTAATAATCCAGCCAAATAATTGGGACTCAAAAAATAACAGGACCAGATGACCCACGGAGATTACATGGCCAAATAAGAATCTGAGTATCTTTGGCCATAGTCCAACTCTATGGTTTCCTAATCTGAACGAAGCCAACGTTTACTGAAGACTCTAGAATATGAACCAAACTAAAAAGATACTCTTTAATGGACAGGGTTGTTATACCTGTAAGAGTCAGAGTATGTTTTTTGCTGAGATTCATTAATAAATTTTACTTAAATTTCAAACGTAATATAATCGCAAATTGATATTTAATTTTATTTGTGGGCAGAGCTGAAAAGGTTACCAATGCAGTTTCCTTCACATCTCAAGATATGAATGGTATCCTTTTCTATACTTTCTCATTACATATTCATTGATATGATCACAAATGTTATTTTTTTAAAAGTTAAATGTTAACTTTTGAAAAGTTAAAAATTCTGAAATTTGTAGGCTAAAACAGTTCCCCAGTAAAGCAATAAAGCAGCATAATACTGTGCTTTTCTGACATTTTTGGATTGCAGATTCCTTGTTTTCCCAAACTGGATGGCATGATTATTTACCATAACCATTGGGGGGGGGGGGGTTGTCCTTCAGATAGCATCAAGTTTTAAAAGGCCACACTAAATGAGTCAGTCAGTCATTATACATTCCACCCCCCCCACTAACCTAATAAGTCAGATGTCCTTGAAGATATATTTCAGCTTTTCAGCTTAAACAATTGAACTTCGGTTGAAGTATGCTACAATTTTTCAACACCCTCAATTTCATTCAGATTGAACAAAAGCTGATGAATTCAGAATTAAAAATAAGACATAACAATGAGCTTCTGATTTTGACCTCATTCCACTGTTTGATCTTGGAAAACATATATACTTCTCACTAAAGCTAAAGATGGGAAGCCTTTATGGTTGTAAATGTTACTGATCCATAAATATCAATACCACCATATCAAGAATCCTTTCCCATTAGTCATTTGCACATAAGCCAATAGCAATATATCTTTCTATTTCAATATGGCTTGTCCCTATTAGGAGACCAGGTTTATTCTATCTTTAATAAATTGTTCTAAGATCTCCTTGGATCTCCTAGGATCTCCTTGATCTGCCAAACTGTCCTTCAGTAAAAAGAACACTTACCTATACACATCTAGGCCTGGAGATAGAAATTATGTTGGTTTCCACTGCTTTTTCATCAGTAGCAATGATTTGACGCTTGGATTTTAATATCAGAATTTTAAATGTATGTACACTGATTTATTGGAAGAAATAAAACTATATCAGCTTATTTTTCAGCACACTTAAAATTGCAAAAAAAAAAAGTTAAAGTTCAAGAATTTTAAAATAATATTGAACAGGTGCAGAGCAAAGTTTCTGTAATTATTCCTACAGAAATGTTAGAATGATAAGACCTCAACCTCAGAAACATTTTTACTTATGTATTTTATTACTGCACAGTGATGTAACATAGTTGTAAGTATTGATATAGATACCTTTATATTGTACAACATGATTCAATTTATATATTACCATCAGGACCTCATTTTAAATGGATGTTTTTGCCTTTGTTTTTATTTTTCAAATCCAATCACTCTCTACACCACTAATGCCAAAGCATGCAGACAGATTACCTTTTCCCCAAAAAATATCGCTGAGATGACACCATATTTGATATTGATTGCTATTATGGTAGAATGTGCCTTTAAACACTTGTCCTGACAGGTTACTGAATATTAGAGTTTCTATTCAAGCTGGAATAATCATAGACATTAATTTGCCTTTCACTGTTGCTTGCTTGGCAGACAGAAAGCCTCACTTTCATTGCCAAGTTTCTCTTGCTTTAAAACAAAGAGGGATAAAAATAATTTTGCATAAAAAATTGGATAATTGGGCTGGGGAAAAAACCTACAGAATGCAGGTAATAGAAAGGGTTAATTAATCTGCCAACTTTGGAAAATTCTCCCTAGAGATGAAATAGGTCCCCATTTTCCAAAAGGCCATACTGGACTTCATTCAGACCAAACCTTTTCACAATTTGGGCAGTTTCTGGAAGTAAAACTTTTAAACCAGAAACAGCTCAAGGTGTTCCAGGCGTAACATTTTGCAAACTTACTTCCAAAATCCCTCCAGCAATCCCTGCTGTGAATAGCATCATCTGAAGAGATGGTCTAGACCAGCGGTGTCAAACTGGTGGCCCGCAGGCCGGATGTGTTACATGCAGCTCCTCAGCTCCACAAATGGGGAAAATGTCATGAAACGTCACGTGACAATGTGATGTGGCAAGTTTGACACCTGTGGTCTAGACTCTAGAGAGAAATGAAACATGGATTCTTCTGGAATGGTTCCTATCTGGACTAATGATTATTGCATATTGCATGGTGATTATTGTTGCCATCTTGAAATATGAAAGGTTTTAAGGCGACCCCAAATATTTAGATGTGAGATGCATGCTTAACCAAACCTTTCAATCATTTAATGATTCAATTGTAGCCAGTAAAATCTTTTAAGAATTTCTTTATTCAGAGAATAAAGTACTATAGAGGGCAAATGCAGAGATTCTAAGTGGAGAAAGGGAAATTCATAGGTAAGAGTTCTGAGTTGGCTAAAGATAAGACACTTAACTGCAATTTAGAAATCTCTAAGGAATTAACAAGACTATAAAAGGAAATGCTCCTAATGTTTGATTGAAAGATGCAATTTATGAGAGTTAAGAGTTAGTCAGGACTAATTAGCTGGAAAAGCTGGAGAAAATCCCTTCTGCAAATATTCTAGGCCAGAAGCTGAATATTTTGTTTTCAGTTGTTCTTATGATTCTGATGTTTTGATTATGTCTTAGTGTTTCCAGGGCTGTCTCTGAGTTTTGTGTCAAAGCTTCATTATATTTTTATGCTTACTGAAATCTTGTGTGTTTTGCACCATCTGTAACTATTGGTTCACAGTTCTTACACATCAGATCTGTGTTCCAGCCTTCCCATAACACTTGGGACACTAGCCTTTGAGGTCCCATTTGTATTTTCAGTGCTAGAAGCCTTATTCCATCTACTGTAATTGTGTGGGTATTTGGTTACCTTAATTAAAAGAACTAGCCGCCTCGAGTTCCCCTTGACTGGGGAAGAGAGGCTGGGTATAAATCTAAATAAATAAATAAATAAATTTTCCTTTTCCTTGTTCTTATTTTTAATATAATTGATCATCCTATGAAGTTCTGCCTTCCTCCAGCCACTTTTTATACATGCACATCTAATCCCCTAAATGTTCCCGTAACTTTATTTCTGCAGAACCCTCTAAATTCCATTGTGCTTGCAGACATTTCAGAGGTCAGAAGTCACAAAAGAGAGACCCAGCCTAGAACTAAGGCGAAGCTTCCTGACAGTGAAAACAATTATTTATTTATTTTATTTATTTATTTAGATTTATACCCCACCTCATTTCCCCGGTCAATTAATCAGTGGAACAGCTTGCCTCTGTAGTTGTAGGTGCTTCATCACTGGAGGTTGTCAACAAGACATTGGACGTCCATTGTCTGGAATAGTATTGGATCTCCTACATGGGTAGAGGGCCTCTAGAGGACCTCCGAGATCCCTTTCAACCCTATTCTATGTTCAGAAATATTTGTAACATTTTCACCATCTGCATTGTTTACTGAGGGCTTATCCTTAAAGGGAGTCCTAAATAAACCCAGAAAATCATGAAAGGTAAATGATAATGCAAATAATTTTCCATCTTTGTCAAACGTACCATATGTACTCAGTGGAAGACTTTGTTTTTTAGTCACCAAAATTTTGTGCTAAGCTTTATTTTCCATTGCAAAGGATATTAATTTGTGCATGCTCCTAAATGTTTAGAAGGACTGCTTTTTCTCCATTTATCCTATGCTTGACAGTCCTTATACACTCTTTTATATCTTGAGCCCACCATGGAATATTGAGGAATAATAAGCAAATATTTTACAAAAGACAGTGCTTTATTTACTGGGTGATTTTATAACACCTGCTGCTACAGAATACAAATAACAATGTTTTTGTTCATAATTCTGTTCAAGAATGGCAGAATTATTCAGTTTTGAAAATAAAGTAGGGTTTGGGCAGTAAGAAGGTTTTCTGACACCTTATATTCAGCTCTTTCTAATAGTATCCTTTCTACTCTCCCTCTCACGTCTGACATTTCTAACTCCCAGTCCTGCAAAGAGATACTTGCATAGAAATTGATCTATAATTGTACCCATATGAGTAATGCATGCACAGGACTGCAGTGCTCAACTAGCTAGGCAATGCTACCTTGCATGGTGTCCCCTTTCTCCGTATCCCCCTTCCAGGGGAGGGATTCAGCCAGGATGGACCGGTTCGAGTGAACCATTAGTTCCAGGAATGGATTTGCCCTGTCCACCTGACCCTGTGCTATTCCATCCTAAATCCCCTTTTTGCAAAGCCCAGCTGATAGCACTGCAGCATAGATTGCCATGCAAACAGCTGATTTGACTTACCAAGGCCGCAGTAAAAGTAAGTTTTCTTCCTTTTTTCAAATGCTCACTGAACCAGTTGTTAGACAGGTTGAATTGCACCCTTCCCCTTCCCTTCCCAAGAAAACTCCAGCACTTCCCAAGTCCCTTTCATCCCTGGCATGCCTCCAAACAAAGTATGATTCTGTCCTGGAAGTTGCAGGTCTGAAAAAAGAAACTTCATGGAATCAAGTGGATCAGGTGATATGAATTACATATTTTTGTTTGCTTTTTGTTCATCTTTTTTTTAACATTAGGGATATTTCTCATTGTAAATTATACTGTTGATCTTTGGGATCCAAATGCCGGTGGGACGTTAGCTCATTCTTGATCAAATAATATATTTTTAAAGAGTTGCAAGATGACATAGTGAAAGTGGGGTGCAGCGAAGTGACCATTTAATGGAATCTCAGTGTAAAGTTGAAAATGTTTTTAATTGTATCCTGATCTGCAACCAGATTGCAACACAGAAAATTCATACAGACAAACCAACATCTGGGATCAAAATTCAGAGAAAGATATATAATACAAAATGCCATGCATTGATGTAATGTTAACTATTCTGCAACTACAGACCTCTGCAAAGCAGTTGATGAAAACAATAAAAATTTATGGGAATTGTCTGCATAGAAAATTAATGAAAAAATAATAACAATAAGATATTTAGCCCCAGAAAAAGAGCATGGCTGTGAGTGAAAAAAACAACCAAGTAATATACACAGTATTCTATTTGACAGGATGCAACAATACCACATTTCAGAACAATTAATATAAATTATGGAAAGAGATCAAACACGATCGTGATATGTGGAAAAATCTAAAGCTTTCTTGGCTAGGAATCATCACAACAATAAAACAAATATACTATCCAGGATAAATTTCCTGTTCCAAGTGGCATCAATTCTAATTCCAGACAAAGGTTTGCAAGATTGGGTAAGAAGAACCAACAGATTTATATGGAGTGGGGGCAGGGATGGGTTTCCCCCGGATAGCCGCTGCACAGCTGTTGGATCAGAGTATTTGCAGAATACCACGAAGTTTTTAACTGCGATCCCGCGCAGCGCACTTTTGACAGCTGACTGGCAGCGCGTCTACGAAGCGGGTAACCAGCAAACTGGGAGAAACCCATCCCTGAGTGGTGGGAAAGAAACCAAGAGTAAGAGTCAACATTTTGCAAGATTCAAAAGAAAGACGTGGACTTGCATTTCCTAATTTATTTTATTCATTTATTTAGATTTATACCCTGCCCCTCTTCCCCGGTTAATCTTAATTGCAATTTGTATTATTGCACAAATTGCTATCATGGATTACAGAATGGATAAAACCACTAAACAACAGAACATCAATCACAGAAGGAACTGGCTTAGCCAGTGGACTTCATAGGTATTTATGATATAAAGAAAACAAAAGAATATGAAAATCATGACAAAATCTGTTATAAATATGGAATCTTTTAATGTAGTTACTGAATATCAGATATCTGTGCCATCTAGCCTGGAGATAATGGAAAGTAACAGAGGCAAACAGACAAATAAAAATGCATGCTAGGGTTGTTTGTAATGATTAAAGCTCATGAATCTTGAATATACATTAAAAGGGATTATCAATGCCTCCCATACTTCTAGCATATGTAACCAATAGCCCTGTGCAAATCAGCCTTGATTCAATTTTAATTGGTTATTTCAGAGCTGATGAAGGCATGAATCAATTTAAGTTTGCAGTTTGTTGTTTGAGGTCAAAACAATTTGATCCAAACTGCTTTGAGATTCAATTCAGAAAAAGATTGGTCCATAGATATAATAGGAAAGCAGCAAAACATCTACAGCTGCTTATTTAATTATTTATTTTGAAGAATGGGCTGCAAATAGCAGGGATTGTATTTATCTAGCTTTTAGAGAACATTACGCCTGCTAGTTTCAGCTGGATATTTTCAGTGGGCTCACCACAATACATTTGATATTTGTCTTGCATCTCTTTTAAAATGGAGGAAAGTGGGAATGACGAAGAACGGCAGAGCAGATGACAACTGTCCAACAAAATGGTAGCCTAGGTAGTGTTGAACCAATCTTAAAAGCTTTTTGCTTCAATTTAAACACTTTAAATATTGTTTTCAAAGCAAGCTGTTTTTCTATTTGTCGGCAGGAGAGAACGAAGTTAAAGCTAGTGATTGGCCATATGAAAAACACTGAAAAGATAAACTGCAGACCAAACCCATATTAGGCTTGTTCTGATAGGCAGAGAGTTTAATGGTGTGAGAAAACTCATTGGTGGGCTGTTCATGCAACCTCAGAGAGCCAATCACATCATTAAAGCCTTCAACTGTGTCCACAAATGGAAGTGAAGTTGCTTGGTTGAATACGGTTTGCAATTCACAGTGGTAGATAAGCCATCTTTCATAGACTGTTCCAAAAGACAATGAAATGTTTTAACATATCTAAATTTGATTTACTGTTTCTGGTTCACATTAAAACAGTTGAGGCTGCCTATAAGAAGTTCAATTTACTAAGTTACTGCTTTTTAATCAAATACAAATGATCAAATTTATCATTTATATTTATCAAATATATATACCTCCCTTTGGATATGCTAATACCTCCCATATGCTAATGTCTAATCCAATGACAATAATAAACAGATCAGTTATCTTACATTTTAATTTGGTTTTTATATTATAAACATATTCCATAAACCTTTGTTTCCTAAAGTAACATAAATTGCTTCGAATACCTACTGGATAGATCAATAAAGTGGCAGTAAATCAG
The DNA here is from genome assembly GCA_027560395.1 of Boaedon fuliginosus. NCBI lineage: Eukaryota > Metazoa > Chordata > Lepidosauria > Squamata > Lamprophiidae > Boaedon > Boaedon fuliginosus. Next base: position 117,912 of record JANHGC010001251.1, read on the forward strand.
CAGTCTTGTCCAATTTGCATCAAATTGAAGCACGTACATCTAAGAGTTTTTAATCTCTTAGCAATAAATAGCTGACATTTTCATTTTAAACTAAATGTTATGTCATCTGTCCATGCCTGCAATATCGCTCTTTCACACAAACAAAAAAATCCTTACTAAGTGAACATTAATTTCACAATTCTGTTTCATTCTTTTTCTAAATCAAATCAGAATTGGAAAGTGATGAAAGCCACAGTAAAGGGGACTATGAATGAAATATTAAATGAACATTCATTTTGATGACAAAAACGATGTACACATTTTAGTCTCAAAAGCAAACTAAAATGATAGTGATGTATGATGAGAACATTGATATCTATCACTGTCATTTAATAGTACACAAATTTAGTAGGTACCGCATAAAGTTCCTGTACAAAAAAATACAATGGGTTTTCTTGAAAGTTCTTAGGAGAAGGATACTGGATTTGAACATAATGAATCTAGTTAAGTTCATAATTCCTTTGAAAATCACTTTAACAAGACATTAGGAATTGACCATGAAAATAAACCATAGAGGCATTGCACTCAATTAATATTAATATGGAGTACATAGTAATTGAATTTTTCTATATTGTTTTGGTCAGATGGAACGTGTTATCTTTTGTGGCAGAACCCAATTAGTCAGTCCGTTTGGCTGAAAGTTTTAAAAAGAATTTGAGGAAAGCCGCAAACCACTATTTATAATGAATCTTGTTATTAATATATTGTTTATTTTTCCTAATTAATATGAATGGGTATATTATAAGTTGATCCTGCTGTTAGCCGCCAAGTTTGTTACTGCAAACACAAGAGAAATAAAGTGCATCTGTCATTGCACTAGTGGTATGCATTGCCTGGCTGAAAAATTGACACAATGACAAAGCATTTTGAAAAAAGCTACCATGAAGGGATACATTTATTCCATCATTTTCTGGCTATATTAACAATGATGTATTCTAATACTTCGGTCTTAGAAATTTCATTCTGGCCAGAACTTTAGAATATAGTATAGTTATATATTGATCATATACATACTTACATATTCATATATACTCTCTAAAGATTTCCTCTTTTTTAGTGTTTGGTTTATTTTTCCAATTCCATGTTTTTATTTTCCTTTAATTTTGAAAAATTAATATTAGAAATAAGATGGTAATATAAAAAAAACACATGCACTTTCATTCCTCCCCTCCCATTATAACCGATTCCATTCTATGCCTAGACAGTGACATAAAAGTAGGTGATTTCAAGAAATTGTCTTTCTACTTAACAGGACTTATGTCAGTCCTTGTTCCTCTGATAGGTCAAATATAGATGTAGGATGCCATGCAAAGAGACAGTCCCAAAGAATTCTATCAAAGTTGCACAATCCTATTTACATTGTATAATTTAGGAAAAGAAACAGGAAATATAGGAAAGCTGGTCTGTCATGAGGGTGAATATGGATTCAATGAAATCAGTATTAGAAGTTTCAAGATATATTTTCCTGTCATATCTGGAGATGCATATATCTGCATGCAAAAGATATGCTTGACCCCTAAATTATAATTCTGTTGAGATGGGGACAAAGGGCTTGAATGCGATTGCCATTGTCTCCTTGACACATTTCATAATTAGTTTTTCATGTGCTCTGTGAGGTTTGGTGTATACATTTTCCAGAATTTTTTAAAAAACATTCTTCTAGAGACAGCATTATAATTAATAATAGAAGAAAGACTAATAAATCAAGCCTACTATAAAGGAAAAGGACAGCATAGTTTGAAATTTAAGCCGCAGTCCTATTTATATACTTTTACCTGGATGGAATTGATTTACTAAAAAGGTGTCCTCAAATTTTATGGGCTTTAGTATTTTATGATATATAAAGAAGACCTAGAAGACCTGGAATATAGTGATGGAAGACAAACACAGTTACAAAGAGTCCTAGAATAATAATGTAAGCCACTCAGAGTTGATGCTGTAAGCCACCCAGAGTTGCCTTGCAATGAGATAGGCAGCAAACAAATTAAATGAACAAACAAACAAACAAACAATCATGTAGAGAGTTGGATTTCGGCATAAGCTAAACAAGATACAGCTTTAGACTTCACAATTTTAAGAAATATCAACATTTTAAATTTTTGTTTTGCTACAGTATTATAATAATTTCATATATCAAAGTCTCCATAAATTAACCTCTTCTATATCATTCACACGACCCTCATTCATTATTATGCTTTGTTCCTATGTGCATTCCAAACTTCATCCAAGAAGCTTCTTTGATTAGAAGCAAAATGTTTTCAAATTAAAAAAAAATCAAGAAAGTCCAGTTGCCTTCCACTGCTGCTTACCTTAGCTTGGGCAGGTTTTCCCCCCGACACAACCACTAAGTTATAGCCATCAGTTACTTTCTGTTTATTAAAAAAAAAAAAAAAAGGCTTAGGAGATCCTTGTGTGCCAGAGGTAAAGATCATTTGATGCTTTGGTGCACCTTGCCCATTTTTTAACTTAAAATGTGTTTTAAAATAATAACACAGGCTCATATAAGACATTTCATACAGAAAATAAGTTTGCAAGCACTGTGTTGTTAACAATAATGTTATCAAGAGAGCATTCTGGATTGGAGGAAACGGTACTGTGCAAAACATGTTCCATATGGTAAAAATGCTGTATGAAACAAAAAATGCTTATAGCAGTAGCACTTAGACTTACTTATATATTGCTTCACAGTGCTTTACAGCCCTCTCTAAGCAGTTTACAGAGTCAGCCTATTGCCCCCAACAATTTGGGTTTTCATTTTACACACCTCAGAAGGATGGAAGGCTGAGTCAACCTTGAGTTTGGTGAGATTCAAACTGCCAAATTGGAGGCAGCCGGAAGTCAGCAGAAGTAGCCTGCAGTACTGCACTCTAACCACTGCCCCACCGCGGCTTTCAGGTTGGAGGCTGCTCAAAAGATTTAATTACTGTAACCTATCTGTTGTGATTCTTTGATGTACTTCTTCATATTCTCAAGGATGCTGATTTAAAGCAGTTTTATCATTTCCTTCCACATCTGTATGCAAAGGCAGCCTGTTGAAATTACAATTAAGAGTTTGGCATTCTCATATAACCAAACAGCACGACTGAGCTTCAAAAGGTTGCCAAGTCTCCTATGATGAGTGATCTCCTGTCTCCTTGCTCATTATCTCTTTCCTCAACTGTGAAAAAAACAACCCAATTCCTTCCTTTCACTTATTTTGCTAAATGCAGATACCTAATGGCCTTTCTTTTGAGAAGGTTACTTAAAATCTTGGTAACCATGGGCTCTTGCTTGTGGCTTCCCTGAGGGCAAGTGACCATTACTGCCTGTAGCTTGCCAACTTTGAAAATAATAAAATGATCGTTGGATCTCTCTAATTATTGCCATTTCCACCACAGTGCCAGAAAATCATCCTGAATGTCAAGTAAGCCTCTGGCATTTTGAAGCTGTTGGATATTCTTGCATGTCTCACTATAAAATAGCCCCAGAAACTAAATTCACCTCACTTCTACGCTTGCTTGCACTTTATGTTAGGTATTTTAACCTGAAAAACAGCCAGTGTTCATTTTAAAGGAAATGTTCACTCAGCTGCCTAGTTAAGAACACTGCATGTTCACTTTTTCATTTCACTGAATCTGTGATGCTTAAGTACAAATATTTGTCCAGCTGTGGAAAATGAGTTAAAGATTTGAATTATTCAGGCCTATACTTATTTTCAAAGTTTCCAGTACATTCAAATTATGATTTCTTTAAAAAAATACTGGCAAACATTAAGAGATTTTTGGAGAGACCAAGATTTTTCAATAGTACTGTTTTCATCATCCACTGACCATATTAGAATAAAATTCATCAGAGAAAAGTTACTATAACCTTTAATTAAGCCAAAACATTGCTAAAATGTTGAGTATTTGTTCTCCACATAAACTTTATGGCTTTGAACAGGTGGCCACCCTTAGAATTGCTTAGAGAATTTGAAAATGTAGTTGGAAATACATTACATCTGACTTGATGCATAGTTAAACCTACTTGAGTCCATTTATTTAATTAAGGTATTGCTTCAGCTCTGTAAAGACATACAATTCCTTTGGAGTAAACTCCCTGAAAATAGTGAGATGTTTTTCGGAGAAGTCATGCACTGAATTGCTCATTAAAATGAGTTAAGCCTCAGTTGGATGGTGGCCACAGTTCTAAAGACGTCTTCCTGAAATCAGCAATGCAGACTACTGAATAAATATGAAGGACAGCTTTGAGCATGTATTCACCAGAACCAAAAAATTTTTTAATGATTTTGTTTGTTTTATAATTGTACATAATGTTTTAAAAATATTTTCAGTATATATTGATATTCAATTTATACAGGAGAATATTTGGATTCTCTAACATTCCGCTTAGTAATCCACGAAAAAAAAAAGTTTTGTTCACAAACTAAAGCCAGTTTCCAAAAGTTTCTGCTGTTTGTTTCTATTTAAGATGTTGGATAGAGATTTAACTATGTAATAGTTTGTGATCTACAGTGCCAAAACGTTTATGTGAACACAAGCTAGCCTGTTCTTATTCTTGGACATTTAAAACCCTAACTTTGATTGCTAACTTCATGAAAATCTTTTACTTTTTTAAAATTATTTTTTTATTGATTGTGCTTTACATAATTTTCCCGTGGTAGTGATAGGTTCTTTGATAAGAAAAGCAACATTTGGCTTGCTAGAGCTAGAAATTGAATAGCATGGCATTTGTCTTAACAATTTTACCATTATATGCAAGGAATGCTAAAATGGCCTTGAGATTTGCATTCTCATAAGTCCCTATCAAATCCCTAACAAATAATTTAATATATTTGATGTATTACATTGTCTTTTTTTAAAAGAACATTATACCTTGATGACATAGTGGTTAGAATGCAGTATTGCGGGTTAACTTTGCTCACATTGCCAGGAGTTCAATTCCTTCAATTCTCACCAGGCTCCAGGTTGACGCAGCCTTCTATCCTTCTGGGGTCACTAAAATGAGGACCCAGATTGTTGGGGGCAATATGCTGTTTCTGTAAACCACTTAGAGAGGGCTAAAAAGCATTGTGAAGTGGTATATAAGTCTAAGTTACATTGTTATTGCTATATTGAGAGCAGATTGAGAAGCTGGCATTTAGTAAGTGTAACTGAATTAATGATCTGAAGATAATTTGTATTTTGCCTCTTCTGAAAACTGCCCATGGTTTAACTTTTTTCCTGTTCTTTGTTCCCATCAGTTTGTTCATTTGATATTTAACTTCTTCACCTTCTTTGATGGAAAATCATTGATAGGATCTTCCTGCCAATATTTATATATGAAGACTATTTCTTGCATAATCGATGCAATATTACTTCTTCAGAGATATTTCAACTTTTAAAAAAACCATAGTTTTGGTTCGGTTTTCCAAACAGATCTCAGAAGAGGTAAGGTTCTCCTCTTTGAAAGAGATCCTCAGAGCAGAGCTTTAAAATAATGATTTATACCATTTTTGTTAGAAATATACATGATATAAATGCTGCATTAGGTTTGGAAGAAAACAAAATCAAATCAAATGACATAAATGCAAAGAGAGGTGAGACAGTATCAATGTGAAACCAGCAAGGACGTTGCAGCCTAAAAAATTTTCTTACATATCAACCGAATGAACCCTCCAAGATTATGTATTTTACAATAACATTTATTAACTTATTAAGAAAGGAAAGTATTGCAAAATTCAATTATCAAGGGAAAGCCAAATTTCATTTACCCAAAGAACAACTTTAGGCTTTTAGTATATAGGGATATTATTTTGTATTGCAAATATCTGATTATTGATTGCATCAGTCAATTGCATATATGACAGTTTGGTGTAATAATTAAAGCAATAATATTTGCTTACTTCAGAAATTTTTTAAAAAATTCCACAATTGCAAACAAACAGATCATCTTATTTGTAAATACTTATAATTCACTATTGCATTATTTCTTTGCTGAAGAATTCACATATTCTCTTGAATTACATATTAAACAGCTCATTTTAGATCATAAGTCAGTTCTTATATATGTATGAATGTCAGTAAGAATATAGTTCTTGTCTATGTATTTTTCTGAGTCGAGAACAAGATTATTTCCTTTTAAATTAACTTGCAAGGCTTGAACAATTGTCTTGACTTACGAAGGTGAATCATTATAAACCTCAAAAACACTTCATTTTAATAACTTTTTTCTTGTCTGTAAGCAGTGGACTGACTGGTCAAGACAATACTGACACAGACAACCAATAACACTTGGTCGATGGTGCAACATGTACTCAATGGAGAATCAGCAGATGGTGTATCTCCTCAAGGCACTTGTATATTGAAAATATTTTTAAAGTTGTATGTGTGTGATGAGAATCTGCACTACTAATTATATTTATTTATGCAGGCTTTTGCACCATTCTAGCTGACCAGATACTAAGAGGGTTACAATTCCTCACAGCAAATAAGGTAAAAACACACAAAATAACAATCAATAAACATGCTAATCAGGGATGGGTTTCTCCCGGTTTGCTGGTTACCCGCTTCGTGGGCGCGCTTTGCAAACGGCTGTCAAAAGCGCGCTGCGCGCGATTGACTCAGAAATCTTGGTGCGGTTCTGCAAGCACTCTGACAGAACAG
>JANHGC010001251.1:133427-144544 GCA_027560395.1 Boaedon fuliginosus
CTTCTTCTTCTTCTTCTTCTTCTTCTTCTTCTTCTTCTTCTTCTTCTTCTTCTTCTTCTTCTTCTTCTTCTTTCATCTTCTATCTTCTATCTTCTATATATATAAAATTGGATGTGTGTGTGTGTGTGTGTGTGTGTGTATGTTCCAGAATAAGTCTGGAATGGCTCAACCAATTTCGACCAAACTTGGTACACAGATGACTTGCCCTCTGGGAACAAACACTGTGGGGGTAAGACACCCCTAACACCTCTCAAGGGAGTGTCTCTGCCTTAAAAATAGTGCAGATGCCATGGTGATGGCTTCTCCACAAGGGGGCTCCCTCTGACTTGTGACGCTGTGCGAGAGAGCAGTGTGAGGCCCATAGAGCTACTACATATAGAGCATCTGACTAAACAATAAGAGACATAGAGCTATTACAGCATTCAGATAAATAAATACCCAGGTGATGCTGGGTTATCGGCTAGTAATAAATACAAGCAGTCCTCACTTAACAATCACGCATCTAGTGACTGTTCAAACTTATAATGGTACTGACCAAGTGATACTGATGACCAGTCCTCATAGTTGCAGCTGCTTCCCATGACCACATGCTTGCAATCTGGGTGCTCTGAGATGGTCTCACATTTACAATATTGCAGTGTCCCCCAGTCACATGACTCCCATTTGTGACCTTGTCTGCCAGTTTCTGACAAGCAAAGTCATCTGTCAGAAAGAGGCAAATGGTGGCCATGTGATATTGCACTTTATGACCATATCACTTAGCAACAGAAATTTCAGTCCCAATTACCATTGTTAACCAAGGATTACCTGTATTATTTATTTACTAAATGTTATAGCTTATCTTTTTAATGCACACACACATACCAGTTAAGACAACTAGTACCACTTAAATCTATTTAAGATTATTTAAAAAAGAAAAAAACCCTGAAAACACAAAATAAGGATAAATTTTCTGACTCTGAGAGCTATGAAGTAGTTGACTGCTATGGTTCTCTACCAATGGTGATTTTCAAGCAAAGGTTAGGCAACCATTTATCCAGAATAATCTGAGGTCTTTTGCCTTGGGCAGTTGTTGGACTAGATAGCTTTTAATGTTCCTTTCAACCCTATGAATCTGTAAGCCTATGCATATGATTATGCCAAAACAACAACAGCCTAGTAATCACATGCTTTTTCACATGTATAAATTATTAGAAATATCTTTCTAACGAATTGGGATATTTTTTTAAACACAGGAGCACAGATAGAGCATTTTTAAAAAAATTGGGAATTGGATAGGTTTTATAATTGGAACACTTAAATAAGGTCTTAGGACGTGAGTTGGTTCTGCATTTTGCTATGGCTATTTTTATCTGGATAGCAAAAATCTGGATAATCCCTATGCTTGTGTTATTTGTTCCCCCCATGAATCCCTAGCAATCCCCTTGTTTCTTAGTGGGCTTAATGAGTTTAGGGATTCTTTACATCACATGCTACATGTGTGCCTTTAGGAAAGCACCAAATAATCAACTGCCATCTAGTGACTATCGGGATTTTAGGAGTTCAGATCTGTTAGCCTACTCACAAGAAAGGGACAATGGGCCAGGATTCTGAGGTTTTTTTTTTTTTTTAGATTCTTCCAGTTGATTTCTCAGTGTCTTAAAATTACTTTTACAGAAAGGTTTCCTGTAATAGCAGGACAAAGTAGAAAAGACTTGTGGAGAATTACCATCAAAATCTGTTCGGGAGAATGCAGGATATAAATCTATCTCTTTAAATGCTGAACAGTCTTGATAGAAACCCCTGTTGAGTTTTTGCTGTTTTTCAGCTGTATTGTTTATAGCCAAATGTATTATTTTCAGCATCATTGGGTTTACAGAGGGAACAGAAGTAATGTTGCATTTAAAGAATGTTCAGAATTGCTGTCTCATTATTTCAAAGCTATAGTTTCCTGCTGAGGGGCCAAAAGTACCGGCAGTCCTTGACTTACAACCAACCATTTAGTGACCATTCAAATGCACAGCAAATCTAACCCTGTATAAAACAAGGGAGGGGGGGGAAGAGTCCTTTTATGGCCTGATGATTACTTTTGCAAGTTGAGAAGTCAGTGTCTAAGTCGCACTGTCACAGTGTTGTCACAGGATGTATTGTGACTTTTCCCCCCTTCGCTAAACTGGGCATGGGCATGGCCAGCGCATGACGCACCTGGCCCATGGGCCGCCAGTTTGACACCCTTAGTCTAAGTCATTGAGCAGTCATGTACCTATAGTATTTTAAGAGCTAAGAACATAAGAGAAACCATATGGAATCAAAACAAGAAACCCATCTTGTCCTGCATTCTGTCCAGATGCATTTGGCAAGCCAAGCATCAACAGAAGCACTTGGAAATAAAAAAAAAAAATTACATGCAGCATTATTTACATAAATTGAGCACTTTAATTTTCAAGAAAAAAAATCGCCGTAAGGGTCCATTTTGTATATATTCCACACATGCAGATAGTCCTTGACTTATGGTTGCTTAGCAATTGGTTGAAATTACAACAAAGTACCCCAAAAGGTACTTACACCCCTAGTTCTGATGTTGCAACAGCCAGTCGTGTGACTGCATTTTGGATGCTCAACAACTGACCTGCATTTATTATTTATTTATTAAATTTATATGCTGTCCATCTTGCTAAGAGGTGACTTTCAGGCCATTTGCAGTGTCCTTCAGTAACATGACTGTGATTTGAGACATTTATGCCCAAAGCTAGATTTACTTCTAGGCTTTTGGGGCTTTTTTTTTATAAAAATGCCCAATAGTGAACAATGGATTCACTGAAACAACTGTGGCATTTGCTTAAGGATCACTGCAAAAAAAGATCATAAGGTTGATCATTTTAGTCGTTTTATAACCATTGAGACTTACAAACATAGCGGGCAGGTTTCACAATAGTCATAAGTGATTATTATAATTACTTTTCCTTGGCTATTTAACAGTAGAATTTATAGGGATCTATTATAGTCCACTGGATTTGAAAATAATGCTACAGACTATGCAAGAGGTACCACTTATACATTACTCTTTAAAACAACCACATTTTTCCTAGGATTGATCTCAGGGAAAGATGCATTTGTTTTTAAAAGTTGCAGAAAACTTTTAATACATTCCCTCCCTTAAAGCACCTTTTTGTTCTTGAAATCTCAAATACTGCACAGCTTCTCAGTCTAAGTTTTGAAGTTGTCTTCCCTCAGTGAAAATGAAGGATTTATATTCAAAGGAAATATTTAAATTCCTTCTCTCTAGCTGTCTAAAAATCTTCCCAGTTTTTGCCTGAGTACCTGAAAAGTTCATTTAAAACTGAGTTTATATATATATTATTATGACTACCCTTTAACCACTTTAAAGATTTCTCTCCGTTTCTCTGCCTGGTGTATTTTCCTTCCCACACACATTTTCCTTTAAAGAGTTTGCAAACAACATTTTAAATTCAGAGTTTAAATTATAGTTCAGGATTTAATGACAGCAGGATCCTCTGCCTATTTATCAATACCCTTGTTCCCACAATTTTCTTAATTGGCAACGGGGGCTTAGCGTGTCATGGAAACACCAAAAAGGATGGGGGGAGGTAACTGACTTACTTAACTAAGACTGAGAGGACTGGAATTAGCCTAAAGCTAACTAAGATTTACATAAATTTAAACTGCAATCAATCCATATCATTGGTACAACACCCGAACCCTTTTGCATAACTAGCCCTGTTAGTTTTTGTTACTTTTCTTCATTAAATTTTCAGGTTTCCTTGCCAGGAATGTGAATATGTTTTTCTCTCAATAGACTTCAGTTTGGAAGCACTGGCTCAAGAATTAGGATGGTAAAGGAGGGATTTGAGGATTTTAAGTGTCCCTCAACATGTTATCTTCTGCCCTCTCTAGCAGTTGCAGGGGGGCGGGGGGGACGACGATACAATATGAGAAGAAATCACAGTAGACAACAGCAAAATGTGACATTTAAAAATGAGTGTGACAACATTAATGTGATTATCTCTCAAATAGCTAATTGAAATCTCCAAAGCAATTAAATCCAGGCATAGTTACTGAACCAGTTTGTTCTAGTAGTCAAAGACTCTAGGTTAGAAACTGGGAGGTTGTAAGTTCTAGTTCTGCCTTAGGGCACAAAACCAGCTGTGTGACTTTGGGTTGTTCACTCTCCCTCAGCCCTAAGAAGGAGGCCAGGACAAACCACTTCTGAAAATGTTGCCAAGAAAACTGCAAGGGCTTGTCCAGACAGTTGTCAGGAGCCAAGGCTAACTTAGCACATACATACAATATATAAATAATTACTGAAAAATCAGTTCATCGTGATCTATTGAAGACCTCTTCTAGCAAAGAATAATTATGAAACATTTTCAACATACGGGTAATCTTCAAATTATGACAAATTGTTCAGAGACCATTTGAAGTTATGCCGCTGCTGAATGTAAGGATTTACATTAAATCCCTAAAGTTACAGACATTGCAGTGCCTCTGCAGTCACGGATAAAAATTTGGGAGTTGACCGCTTGCCTTGACTTACAACTGCATAGGCATTTAAATTCGCCCCACCTGCCTATCTCCCCAGTCTAGCACATACATACAATATATAAATATCTCCCCCAGTCCTTTTGCCCTCCTGTAGTCCATGGTTCCTGTCCCCCTGCTGACTTTTGCTATCTTCTTGCTCCCGCTGCTGACCAGGCATGCCTAGCCGCACCCATTGCAAGGTAGTTGCTGGCCACCCAAAGCTTTCTTCTCACAGTTGTGCATAATGGTTTCCTTATGAAACTTGCTACAACAGGCTCTGTTCTTAACTATAGGATGTCTTTAAACTGAAGAATTCTTAACACAAAGATTTGCTATATAGTGGATCTTTAACAATTCATGATGGATTGAACGCCAACTAGAATAAAATATAGCTAGCATTTTACCTTCTCTACAAAAAAAATCCACACTGGGTACAGAGAGGGATCTTTCATCTCTTCTTCCTTTTTAAAAAAAAAGTGTTATAAAGGCAAAATAAATTTATAGCCCTCAATTCCAGGATTTTCTTATAGTATTTTTAAAGTATTGGTAGATTTTTTTAAAGTTAGGGGCTGATTCCTCAAAACCACACAAAAATAATTAGATGTTCTAAGATATTCTTCCCAATTTTCAACTGGTAATGATATCCTAATATCTGAGAATTATTATGGCCGAAAATAACTTTGTTACAATAGCACCAAGTTAAAGGAAGGCTGATTTAAGCCACTTAATTTTAGAGAGAGCTCCAAGAGGTCAGCTTGATACCTGAAATCAGCTGCAGAACAGAAATAATAAAATAGTAATGCACTGGTAAAAGGCTACTTCAAAATGAAAAACAACAAAATACTTCTAGAATTACTTGTAACAGATACTCTTCTGACAATGCTAAAAAGAGATCTTGGCATTTTCAACAGACTCTCTCTCCCTACAAATTGGTCCCCAGGCAGGAGGATATGATGAATTGCTGTGCTAGATTTTTGTTGCTGCATCAATATAACACTTAGAAAAATAAAAAGAACTACGTTTACTGACAGCATGAGAAGTGACACTCAGATCAATGAATGTTAGACTATTTGACACATCATATAAACCACTGTTTCTTAACTATGGTTCGTAGAGTAAATCACAATTTCCTAGGTTTGTATAAACACAAAATGGATGTTATTCAATGAAACAGAATTCAATAAATTATGTGTGAACCGTGCCAATTTGTATACATTGCATATTTGGTTTTGTATCAGTTTCAGTCTGTCTCCATTATGGCTTCTCCCAAAATCTAAAGCTTTCTTTTTGACACTAGCCTCTCATTTAAGCATTGATGTCATACAGATATGTAACTGATCCAGTCTATAGAAAAACAGGTCAGTATATTTCTGGATTTACTGCCGGAGGTACTGAATTTCAAAATATATCCTAACAGTTCCAATGGACCTTCCAGGAGCTCATAGCTTTATTTTTTAATGCACTTTGCTGTCTATATTTAAAACAGCCAGGGGCTTATACTGGTGGCCAACATATCATGCTAAAGATCTCTTATTTGGTTCCTAATGATAACATTATTGGAACCTGAATTAGAAGTTTACATTTGACACTGGGAAGTAATGGAATATTCTCCTGCTTCTAAACCTAGCCCTTTCTGACCTCAAACACTTAATCTATTGTTGGAAAAAATATCCTTCTGGGTTCTCTCTGTTGGGCTTTCTATCCCTCTGTTGGGCTTTGAACCTGCCTCCTGTACCTGTGGCAAGAAATGTATCCTGACTGATTGCTATCAGAGGTCATAGCTAGCATTGTAGGTTGTTTGTGTGCCAAGCTTGGTTGAGTCCTGCTTGGTGATGCAATGAAGGAGCTTTGAGCATTTCCTATTATGGCTTAATGGCTTTGTCCTTATTTGGGTCTGAGTAAGGGCTAATCCTATCATGTCCTGAGGGCCATGGGTTAATCCCATTACCCTGGAGCTGAAGGGGGTCAGGGAACTGCAGGAAGCTGCCCCGGCTCCAAAAACATGTTTCTCCTTTTCTCATCCAGGGAAATATAATATCTGCCTTTGTAATATTTCCTAGAATATTTCATTTTCCTAGGAGAGGGGTGGGTGCTAACTTCCTACACTATATAAGCCTTAGGACCTCTGAATCCAAGTTTCCTAACCTGGTGCCGTCCAGATACAGATGAAATGAGTGCAATGCCAACACATAGACAACACTAGACTAGGATATCCTGGTCTTTATCAGTTGTCTAATCCAAATTCATTTTTTTAAATTACAAAATAGTTGCTTGCTTCCTGACTGAAAAGAATTATTTTATTTTATTTTATACCATATTAGTTTAGTATTGAGAATAGGGAATTAGACACAGAGCTTTCCATGTGTCTGAGAAGTCTAGAAATATACCTAGGGCTCTGGTAAGAAAGTATAAAGAAAAGGTTATATATTAGAGAGTAAAATAAGTAAATTAGAGCAAAACAGAAGAATGTATTCATTGCAGTGATCATCTTTCTGTCGTAACAGCTTTCTTAGTTTTACTGTGACAAATAAATAAATAAATACATACATACATAAAGCCAGTGCTCTATTTTAAAGGTAGTCCACAAAGAGCTACAGGGATCAGTGTGTATGTGGATACATATACATATTATTATAGTCTCTTTGGGAGACTAAAGGAAAGGAAATTCTGAAATATATAAAGGGCTCCCAGAGAGGTTCACATGTTCTTGAGTCCTTTTCTTCACTGAGCCACTAATATTAGACCTAGTATGGGGAGAAGTAAGTCCTACACTAATTTCCCCCCTTGGAAATGAATAGCATTGTTGAGGTTACAATAAATTGGCCAATAGTAAATCAGCCCTAAATCTGGTTTTTTCTGATGTCTCTAGGAATGTTGAATTACCATAATTGGATTGTAAAAATCCAAACCACCACTAAATGTTTGCAAAGGCAGAAATCCACACTGTTACAGCCCAGGCTTAGCTATAGCTTTATTTCCACTCAGACACTAATGGCTATTGAACAGAGAACTCCCCTACCACTATTACCTGAGAACGTTTTCATCAGTGATGCCCTGTAATTTAATATGGGACCTTCTGTGTGCAAATAAGGTGTTTCTTGCCTGCTGTGGGAAATTAAAAGACGTGGCCCATCTCCAGGCTGCTGCAAATTAAAAGGCTTTCACAATTATTTTGCTGATGGAAATTTTATTAGTATCCTCCTTTCACACTCTAGAAAACTGGTTGCAAACAGTAATAATTTCAATAGTACACAAATTTAAAGGACTGTGATTGCTTTCTGGAAACAAATACAAAGAGGATAAAAAAAGCTCAGTCCTCAACTTGGCACAGTAGTGGCATTTCCCTCTCTAAAATCCTTAGCATTAAATGATTTTTGGAACAGGACATATTTCTGTCCTGAAGGTGAATGTCATCCAAAGGGCAGAGCTGATTCTCTGCAGGTTATCCTGCTTTCCCAGTGCTACGCTACCATTGCTGCTGTTTTTTGCAGGATTTACTGCTTCTTTTTTTTTGCTAAGCCATTGCAGGAATGAATTTGCTCTGGCTCTTTGCCACACAATCAAGAGTCAGCTACTGTGCTAATGTGTTGTCTGAAGTGCACTGTATCTACTAGAGAGAGAGAGGGAGAGACTCCCCTCCTCTCTTGAAGCACTTGCATGTGATACACATGTACACAGACAGGAAGAGAACATAGTGTAGCAAAAATTTGACTCTAAAATGACTGCAAATAAAAATTAATTTGTATGGAAGTGATGTATTATGAATGCAAGCTTTAATAAATGGCAAATGGATCCAAATCCTCTAAAGACAAAAGATGGTGCCGCAGTTTCCATAGCTAACACTGGGAGTTGGGGAGCATGATGCAGATTGCCAACTGAACTGAATGCCAAAGACAGGCATGTTTTCCAAAGTCTGTTTACGCCAACGAAGTGGGAAAGCTGCTCCTTCACAGGAACGTGAAGCATCCCAGTGTGCCCAGGTCGAAGCCTCCGGGGACCCCATTATTTTGCCATGATGATGAAACCTGCCTTGTGTTGTTTGCTCCTTTGCTGCAGCTCAGCAGGCTCTCTTGTTATTGCAGATATGCTAAGGCACTCAAATAGCTTGAAAACGAGAGAGAAAAAGTGATATAAAGCAGGATGTGGAATTTCTGCCCAGCCAGAATCAAAGAAACGACACTTGATCCCTGCAGCTCTCCCTCCCTTTTCTCTGCAAAGGAGGCAGTATTCCACATGCATGCAGCTGTGCCTACTGCTTGGCACAGAATGGGAGATGTTTGATCACTTTGCTTGTCAGCAGGAACATTTGCTGGGCGGAGATGGAAGTTGGGAAGGGCAGGGCTGCATTTCTGCTGCACAGAATCTGCTTGTCTTCTGCCAAGAAAGGGGCAGGAAAGGCAGCGCTTCCTCACCTCTCCTATTAAGGAGACTGCAAAGCCACTCATTTAATTAGTGGCCCCAGTGAGAAAAATACTGGTGATATGTGGAGGCCACTTTTAAGAGTCTAGACATTGCAGTGGTAGCAGCTCTGTTTTAATGAGTCTCTCTCAAGCCCCCTCCCCCTCCCCCCGGGCAGCAGTTACAAACCTTCCTCATCTGATGAACTTGACCAATTTGCAAGTGACTTGAATGCAGCCCTTCTGTATTTCCCTCCATCCCTCATATGCAGGTGTGTGAATCGTCTTTATGTGCCCCATCAAAAGTTCACAGCGAATATATTTCGAGATTTGCTTTCGCCTTCTTCTGAGCAGTGTACCAGCAGAAATATAAACCAATCACAAGAACAGGAGAGACCCTTGCTTCCTGGATCAGAATAGCTTTCTTTGATATTTCTCTTTGTCAATTTTGAGAGCAAGCCACTGCATCGTGGAGCCAGATGAAGTAGATATAACATCTCCCCTCCTTCAAGCTCCTTAACAAAACCATTTTTAAAAATTGGGTCTGAGTTTTAATGATTGGGATGCCAACCTAACTTTCTTTCCTAGTCATGATACCAATGTTCTCATTGCTGTTCCTCTATTTCAATACATATTCCACAGTTCTACCCAGGGGGAGTTAGCCTTCCACAAAAGTCAGACAGCCTCTTCCACTTGTAATATATGACACTTCTTCCTTCTTGACAGCCAGTCTTGCATATTTTTGCTTGCAAAGATATTACTGGACACAGAGAGGGAGAGTTTAGGCGGTTTATGAGGAACATCATCATTTTTTTTGGGTAGGAACACAGAGCTTGCGTCCTCTTTTCACCTCTGCTCAAACAGATTGTGCAGGTTTTTGAAATAAAAAAAAAAAACTTGCTGAGTTCAGTCATCTGAGATAAAAATAGGAGGCAAATAAAGCCCAAAAGAGTCCATCTTTGAACCAGTCACAGCTCCAGAGAGACAGCCTTCCACTTCTAATATATTTATCTATAGTTTCTTGCTAGAGGCTCCTGCTCTATTACTCTTCTAGCAATCAGTCTAGCATTTTTTTTTTACAAGTTGCAGATAATGCTGTATGGAATATTTCTGAATCCTTTCTTTTTTACTCAATTAGATTTTTACCCTACAGCATTTTAAATGCATATGAAGCTGAATGCTAAATACTACTAAGTTAAATCAATAGGTTTTTTTAAAATGTTGCTTCCTTCCAAAAGTGTCATAACTCTTACAGCAGCAGCTCTGCAAGCAGCAGATAATGAAGCCCTGGCTGCATCCAGCATGTTAGTAGGGTGACTAGACCTGATTCCTTTACTGTGCAAAAGAGAGAATCTGTCAAGCAGAGATGAGAAAAGCTGGAATAACTTTTATATAAAGATGAAAGGAAAGGAGCTATCTTTTCCCCTTTTGCAAAAGATCGTTTCCCAGTCTGATTTGAATCAGGTCAGTCTTTCACACAAGGATACGGAACAATTTAATTTATTTTTATTTTAATGCCAATAGATGGAAAAATAAATGGAAGTCAGAATTTAACGGGCAAATTCAACAAATGGTATCTCTGCATAAGTTGAAAAGATCTTGTACACAGTGTTGGTAGACCTGCCTGTTCTTTTCTGACCTAAGAAGCTAGGTACAGTTGGGCCTGCTTTGTTTGACTGGGAAATTACAAGGGAACATAGGTATCTGGGCTGCACTGGAAAATTAAAAAAAAAAAAATTCCACAAGGGACAGTTGTTCCATTTCTGTTATGAAAGAAACTGCATTGATATAACCATGAGCCATCAAAAATCAAGCTCAAGTTGAATGGTTTTGCCTTCCCTCTAGTAGAAATGTAAAGATTATATATAAATTGCCACTTCTGGATTTCCCCCCCTTTTAATTTTTCAGTGCAGCCCAGAGACCTGTGTTCCCTGTTGGAATATATTGCTATATTGCTGTGCCTTATGGGAATTATATGGGAACTTATGTATCATTTTGCTTTATGGGAAATTATATTCATTGTGCATTTTGGGGAATTGCAGGCCTTCTGATGACCTGATTACATCACTGTGTTTTTACCTTCCTATGCTTGTACATTCAGGCACATTCAGGCACTGAACTAATCTCTTATCGCTGTGAGAAGCTTTTCAAAGGAAGCAGATGAAAGAGCTATGCTAGGCTATGTATTCTTCTAGCTGG
>JANHGC010001251.1:162913-175245 GCA_027560395.1 Boaedon fuliginosus
ATTCAATCTGACAACCTGCTGAACAAGTCAGCAGAGATAGGCTGCAGTGCTGCATTTAACCACTGCACCACCAAGGCATTATCCTACAATTAGGTAAAATATATACATAAATATGCCAAAATAAAATTTCAGAATTATGTAGGTTTTTTTAATATTAAATGTTAAAGTTTGTCATTTTTATAAGTTGTGGGGTAATTAGGCACAATTATTTAGAAAAAAATACAAATAACCTTTTTGTTTATTTTCTTTTACAATTTTATGTTGTGATTTAAGCATGATTGTCTCAAGAATGGAATACCTGTTCAGCAGACTGATGATTTATGTATGGCCAGTCTTAGTTTTGTATCAAAAACTGATTTTTATATAAAATCCTTAAGTTTTTAAAATTCTAAAATGTGCCTTCCAAATTTCAGTATCTCCAAAAGTTATGAGATTTATGCTTTTTAAGTTAGTTTTGTAGCAATCAACATAAATAGGATCTAACTTCAAACATACTTTGCTTTGATGTTCAAAAGACTGAATACTCATCTCTCTCATGGCAGGCTAAGTATACAGGAGTAGGAATAGAATCTTAATGTTGTACAACACATGAAGGGGCAAAATATTTCTGGGAGCCAGTTTGGTATAGTAATTAAGGCACCAGTCTAGAAACTGGAATACTGTGAATTCTAGTGCTGCTTTAGGCCCAGAATCAATTAGGCCCCTTTGGTATACATTTGTATTCCCAGCTGAAAAATGTAAGCAAAGAGAATGATTTGTCTTTTTCTTTGCTATATCAGACTTTTAAAATTTTACACTGTTTTTAAACCGACCAGTGAAAAATGCTTGATAGCTAAAATTTTAGTGGAACAGTCCATATTATCCTCAATATCAAACTCCACCAAACTGATTTTTGATTCCTGGTGATTACATGTTCATGGCTATGAATTGTTCTTGGCAGTAATGCAGGTATAAATTTTCCTTATTTCTTTACTTAAATTCTCAATCCAGTCTACAGTCCTGTATTTTCTTGATTTAATCCTGAATACTATTTTTCAAGTTCAGCTAGCATTGATTGGGTGCTGCTACCAGCTTTAGGTCAAGATACAATACTATGTATTTTCCCTTTAATTCCATTCCATTTTATTGTAAAGCAGGGCTGGTTTATTCAGTTTCATGAGACACAGTTTAACAGTTAACTTAGTTCTATTTTGGGAAATGAAAAATAATTGAACAGCTCAGATATCTACAACTAAGTGAGAGACAGAAAGAAGCTAAGGATGCTTACGGATATTTACTTTAGCTGGGCTTGCAAAGTTTAAATCTGCTATGATTATGCTCAAAACACACCACATTCACTTAACTTGGAGTAAGACTCCATGGGGTTAAAGACTTAATTATCCTAATAATACCTGTTAAATTTCTGGGTGTGAAACACAAGAGATGTCTTTAAAAGTCTTAAGGTAACTAATACAATTGTTTTAATTAAAATAAGTTTTTGAATTAGTTTTAATGATTTTATGCTTATTTTATGATGCATTTCCCCCCTATTTTATTTTACACTTTACACTTGCTTTTGATTTAAAAGATCATTTAGATGTGGTGGGATAAAAATGTGTTCAAACACAACTGTTTCCATATATGCTGGGTTTACACTGAGCTAATAATTTCACCAGAAACTTGAAGGCACTTCTAAGATACATCACAGAAATCTGAGGATTAATTCATTATGGCTATGTCCTGTTTATTTTTAATTAACAGAAAGCAGGAACAAACCTCTCAGATCTAAAAATATCCAAAGTCCCTCCGGAATGTATAAGCTCGGTGGTGGTTATAGGCATTTTGAACGGAGGTCATTCCTGTCCAAGACTGGCCTGTCTTAATCTGCCTCTTACTCTGCTTTTATTGCTCCATCAATGAAAAAGCTTTTGCCCAGCATCAGCACCATCCTTTATTCCCACCTCCCGATCGCTTCCTGCAATACAGCTGCCTCATTTCTTTCACGCGGAAGAGAAGACTTCAAAGAAGTAAACAAACGAAGAAAGCTAACCAACGCCGTCTCTTTTTAATTATTTGTTCCCAAGGGGAACGGTCCTCCCAGTCACCTCGGGAACGCTTCAACTTTTGAAGAAAGCAGATTTTCCCTCTTTACTGCCTCTACCTGAACGGAGGCGCACTGGCACTCCGTCCTCACCTGGGGCATCCCTATTGCCGCCTTGCACAACAGTAGGGATGCTACCTCCGGCCCCGCCACCAGGCTCTGCGTGCCTGCATCCCTGGCGTCGGGCGGACGCGGTCCACAACGCTTTGAAATCAGCACGGCCGACTCGTGACGGGTCGGCGGGGACCTCGCCGAAGAATTGCCCTCCGACGACCTTTAAAAAAAAAAAAAAACTCTGACGCACATCCCACCGCGCTTCCTTGAGGCGAGATGGGAGTTGGGCTGCAGCCCCTCGCAAGCTTCTTCCAGGAAGCCACCCGAAGCTTGGCCCGGAGACCTTCGCCCGCCCCGCTCAGCCCTTCCAAGGCGCGCTTTTGTCCCGGCGCGCCCACGGCTGCATTCCAAGGGCTTTAATTCCACCCAGAGCCCGGGCGCCCAAGAGGCCAATGCGCCCAGAAACCCCTCCGCACGCCTGCTAGGAAGGCCGTTAGGACGCTCCCCCCCCATCCCCCCATAACAAGAAAAGACGGCAACATCCGGGTGCTTGCAGGAAGGCCTTGGACGGCGCATGCTCCGCCTCGGTCGCTTCTGCTTTGCCACTACCAGCAGTTTAAGGAGACAACAGCTATAGCTACCACAGGGGTAGTGGGGAAGGAGGAAGACGGTTTTGCCGCCGCCACCGCCGCTTCACGGTGGGGTCGCCTTTCTGTGTTAGGCGAGGGGGAGGCGGCAGGAGCAGCTGCCGGCACAGCCTTTGCAGGAGGATGATTGTGGGGGCGTGTGACAGCCGGCGGCAGCAAAGTCCCCGCGAAGCGCCGCTGGCGACACTCCCGGAGCAGGAGTCGCACTGAGGGGCAGCGTTGCCGGCGAGGCAGGGTGGCCGGCCGGCCAGCCAACCAAACTACCGGGCGGCGGGGAATTGCAGCTGCGCCGGGGAGAGAGAGAGAGAAAAAACTGTGGTGGGCACCCGGCGAGATGATGGACAGCCGCTTCTATTCCCTTTAAGTGAAAAGGGGTGGGAAGTTGAGGCGGTCGTCGCTGTCACTTCTGGGCTCGCAGCCGCACGAGGAGGAGGAGGAGGGGGGCAGAGGCAGGCTCGGGCTCCCCTCGCCGCGCAGCAGTAGTAGCAAAGAGCGGGAGGGGTGGGCGAGGAGAGTCAGTGCAAAAAGAGGGCCGGAGCTTAGGGGTTTGTGCGGGAAAGGAAGCGCAGGCGACTCAGGCAAAAGGGCTGCCTGCCAAAGACGGTCGAAGCGGCCTTCCCGGAGCCTAGAGGGCGCCCGGGGTGGGTGGGGGTCGGGGCAGGGCCGCCTGCCAGAGGCGAGCTGCTCGCCTGAGTGTGGCGTGGAAGCGCGCTGGCGTGGCGAGCCGCCGAAAGAAGCCGCCGCGCTACGTTAATCTCGCCGCTAGATTTATTTACTTCGTGCGCTCCCCTCCTTCCTTTTCTCTTCCTGTTCGGCGCTTTCCTCTTCCTTGGTCAGGTCCACTCCCTCCCACAGCTGATAAGGGTGACTGCTCTGCCCCCTTCGTCCGCGTCTGCCTTGAGCAACCTCTCTCTTCCCCCTCGCCTGCCTTCCCACCCTGTGCCCAGACCGAGGAGGGGGGCATGATAATGGTTGGATGAAGAAGGCAAAGCAGGAGGGGAGAAAAGCCGAGACTTCGAGGCGTCCTTTCCTTTGCTTCCCCCTCCCTTTGCAGCGGGACCCTTCGCCCTGCCCGCCTGCTCCTTCCCTTTCTCCGCTCGTCTGGATGAGGTGTGTGGCCGGGCGGGAGTAGGAGCCACGGCAAGAGGGGGGTGGAGAGGGGGAGGAGGAGGAGGAGGAGGGGGAGGAAGAAGAAAAGGGTGCGCCGCCGGAGAGACCATGAGGAAATTTAACATCAGAAAGGTGTTGGACGGCCTGGCGGGCTCGTCGTCCTCCTCTTCAGCTTCCTCCTCCTCGCAGCAGCAGCAGTCTGCAACCCGGGAGAACGACATCCAGGAGACCCTCCAGTCCGAGCACTTCCAGCTCTGCAAGGTGAATGCTGCAGCCGGTTGGGAAGAAATGGTGGGGGGGAGCAGAAGATGATGTAGCCATGATGGGTTCTGCAGACTCTGGACTCCGATGCTTTTAAAGCTGTCAATTTAATGTGTGTGGATTTTTTTTTTTTTAATTTGTGGGTGGGGGAAGAAGAGCAACCGCGAGGATGACGCTATGAGAGACCCTCGGCTTTTATTGACAAGCATCTTCCCCTGAATGGCAATTTATCACTTGAATTTTAAGCCGCAGATATGTACATGTATATCTAAGATGCTTGGAGGGAAGCCTCTAAATGAGTGCTTCGCTGTTGAACACAATTAAAATGCCACTCTGATGCGATCAGAGGACAGAGTACTAAATGCTCTGCATTACCAGCAAACCCAGGGATTTTAACAGTCTTCAGTAAATGTGGTTCTCTAAATATAGAGGGAATAATTCTTCATTTTGGGGATGGAGGATGAAGTAATACTAATAGGAAGGGATATTTCTTTTCCGATGGGATGCAGTAAATGCAGTTGAAGTCTAAATTCCAAAACGGTGATGCAGCAGATTAATTCACCAGCTGTGCCAAATTGAAACACAAAAGGAAGTGGATGTTCCTCTCCACCTTTAGACACCTGTGGCCTAAACTGCTGTAGATCAGCTTGTGGATTGAATACTTTATCTAAATAATGGGTTAGGATTGATCCTTAAGATAAAAAAACATTTTGGTTTCACTGGCTTTGCCTGTGCTGTTTGCTCATTACCCCACACACAGTGAGGTTAAGTATACCTCTAGTTGTTAAAAAATAAAAAGGAGCATTGGTGGCCATTGTAATGCACTAAATGCAGAAGTGTCATTTAAGGCATTCAGAGAAATAAGAGAGAGCTTTCCAAAGAGCTGTCTTAATAATTAGTGAACACTTAATTTACAGGAATGGCTGCATCATCAAATTTCTCAGTCTGTCTCAGATTATAATACAGTTGTTTAGTTTCTGCAAGAGTTTCTAAAAATAGTAAAGTGAGAAGTGAATGATAAACTTATCTATTTAAGCAAAGACTTCATTTTGTTATCTATGTTCAGTAAGATTCAAATGCATTCTAATCTATTTTCCCCCAAGTTAAAAAAATATTTTGTACAGTAAATTAAGTCATTTCTTCCTAAAACATTGGCTTTTTTTTTCTTTTGTTGCCTGAATCACCATTGCTTCACTACCTTGACTTGACAGACTGTACGCCATGGTTTCCCCTATCAGCCTTCAGCCTTGGCTTTTGATCCTGTTCAGAAGATACTTGCCATTGGAACACAAACTGGCGCTTTAAGGCTGTATCCTTTTATGTTTTTAAAAGAAAACACTTAAGAAGGCTGTCCTTGTGTTCTGTTTAATCCTGGAGTTACTGTGACAAAGCACTCTGCAAGCCAGGTATGCATTAGATTGGGGGAGACAAAAAAAGTTGTTCCTTTGCATTTACTTCTGTTTGCGTAATCTAAGTCTTCCAGTGTTGGAAATATAAGACATCGTGGGAAAACATGTTGGTTATTTTTACTGTTGTGAGTTGATAGCTTTTCTGGAATATTAAAGCAGACTAATTATTTTCTATATGGTAAACCAAAAACCTGAATTGGGATTGTTGGGGAGGGGGGAGTTGCCTTGTAACCTGGTACTTAAAATGTGAATCAGAAATGTACCACTGGATTCTATTATATAAAATGTTTTGATAAATAAAACTTTGTTATTGTTTAATGGTAAATGAAGTAGTTTTTGTGTGGCCTGCAAGTTTAAAACATGATAGAGTTTAAGATGATTTCATAACTCAATTAGAGAACCAAAACTGAGCCAATATATGGCTTTGTTGGTAGCACTGATAGTATTTAATGCTTCTTAACAGATAAGGAATGGAAGTATATTAAGCACTAACAATATATTCTCCTTTGGAAAAACTTTTTGAGATATAAAGGAATTGTTGGCTTACGTAGATGATCTAGGTACATAGTTAATTAGTGATGGTGTTTCTTTAGTAGAAGTTTAAGGCAAACAAAAGCAATTCATTTGGGGATGGAGTAAAGAAACAGTAACTGTTCTGTATTCTTGTCAAGAAAATTACACGGACATATCTATGAAGTTACTAAGAGACATTACCTTTTAATGACCTCTTCTGCTGTGGCAACATCTTAAATTACAAAAAATATTGTAATGTTAATTTGTTAAAATTTTAATTTAATTAAATTGTTAATGCTGATTTTATTAAGATACCTATCCCATTTTTTAAAAACTAAAAGATGGTAGGGATGAAAGCACTGGTCTTTTTACCAATTACAAAGTACAAAAAAATACTTCCAATGAAGTGTTTATATAATCAAATAATTTAAAAGAAAGGTTGGATGCAGTCTGTGCCTTCGATACTTAATCCATGTTTCTCTGTTTACAAACTAAGCATCTTTCTGTATGCATTATATATTCTGTCTGCAAGTCCTCAACTCTGGCAGTTTCTGGCTTTGCTTAAGAGGGAGGAATATGTGCTGCTAATTTAGAAAAATACTGAACATTTGGGATTGGTTTCCATATATTGACTTACCTTCATTAAGGGTAGGACAATGTGGAGGCTTATGTTCCATGTGGAATAAAATAAACAGTGTAGCCCCTTGGTGATTCTTTTATTGACACTGCTAATACATTAGAAACAAGTGAAGATGCATAGAAGTAAAATTGTGAGTCAGTGTAAATTATTTGTTGAAGAAATATATCAAAATAACCAGTTGGATAAGAGATGAACTGGAACACAATCCTGGAACACAATTTTATGTTAAAAGTCTTAGTTTTCAAATATAGAGGCAGTGGATAAAACTAAACATAGAGACTAGAAAGGCTTATTGATTTCAATGGGCATAAGCAGTTTTAATAGTTGTGTCTATGCTACCCATAGGGTGTTTGCAAGTAAGAATTAAAAATATAAAATGGCTACACTAATTGTAGAAAGATAGTTTTTAATCCTGGGACATGTAACTTGGTATACTTTTCAAATCTTCCTTATACAATAAATAGTACAGTTGAGATTATTTGTGTGGTTTTCTATCATTTGACATGTTCTCTAGCCCTTTAGTTGCAGCATATTTGCAGAATTGGAGTGTGATAATTAGATGGCTTGTAATTTGTAAAATATTGTTAAGTCAGGAAAAAAAACTGGATTTGGAGTGATAAAGTTGGGTTTTTTCTACTTCCCCATGCAAGAAAGGCATGGAGATAATAGATTGTTGAAGTCTAGGAATAGGGTTTTATACTTGTTGATTGTACATAGAAGCTAATGGGGACTACTGCCCTATATTTCAAATTCCTGGAGTACGTACTTATTGAGACCATAAATAGCAGTTTCTGGAAAGGTTTGCTGCATAAACACAGCTTGCTTCATTCACTATGGAAACTACAATGAAAATTCTAAATTTTATAAACTGTTGAAAGCTTTTTTCTAGTTCTTTTTAAATATTTAGTAAAATGTATAGTGAGACTTACTTTCTACTGTTCTTTGCATAAATGTGTATCCATTCCTCTTAAACAAAATTTTAGTTTAACAACTTTCATCAGACTAGTCAATTTCATCTCTAGTTTAAAGATCCTATATATAATAGGGGCTTATACTGTTGCTTCCTTGTTCCTTAAGTAACTGCTTCTCTATATAACAAAGAGATTTCAAATCTGGCTCTTTTAAGGGTCCTGGAATTAATGGAATTAATAAACTAAACCCAACAATATACAAGTACTCCTTACTTACAATCACAAGCCCCAAATTAAGCAAGACAATTATTAAGTGAGTTTTGTCCCATTTTACATCCTTTCTTGCTACAGTTGTTAAGTTAATCTCTGCAGTTGTTAACTTAGTAACAAAGTTGTTAAGTCTGAAATGTGCTGAAAAGTTGTAAGTCACTTTTTCAGTGCTGTTGTAACTTTGAATGGTCACTAAACGAATGGTTGCAAGTTGAGGATTATCTATATTGCCTCTTCATCTAAAGAAAATTCAAAATACATTCAGGTGACAACATAGCTAAAATGCAATGTATAATTTCCCCATTCAAATCTTTTGTAAAGTTTGCAAAGCTTTTCAATCATGAGATAACTATTTTTGTTTGTTGATTTCAATACATTGGCATTTTATACATTGCTGAATTGCCACTGGCATCCATATTAATTGTATGCATTTTAGTAGCACTTCTATTTGTTTTAAATTTGTTTGGTAGCACCTATTGTGACCAAGACATTTTATTAAGGGGTACATGCTTTTACAAACTTAGTGCCCTTCATTAGATGTTGAAGAGTGGCTACATTCTCAAAGTACAGAAAGCTGGCAACTTCAACTGCCCCACCATTCTATGCATTGGAACCATCATAGCTTAAATATTGGGATTCATAGACCCCCGCATAAATCTAGCCATTGGACTACCTCTAATTAAGTGAGGTTAGTTCACATGCTTTTAGAAAAATTTATTAGCTGAAACTGGCTACTCATTTCTTCTGATTTTTGGATACCATAAACTAGCTGCCATTCAGCTCTCTTTCTACAGTATTTGTTTTAGTAATGGTTTATTATTATAGCATATTTTCAAAAAGTTTCTTTTCTGTAGCTATTCACTTTCAAGCAGTGATCAGTAAAATGTCTCTCCTGTCAAAAATAATATTCTCTTAAGTCCCCTATAAGTTGCAGCCAAGTAACTTCTTGGGTTTCCTTTCTCTGAACAGTTTATCAATTTAAATAAGTTGACTATAGGATTAGCAACTAATGAGAGAGTTCCAGATGGGATCTGCAAAAATTCAACCTTAATAAATATAAATAAATATAAAATCTTGCACGATTGCAAAAACCCATAAGCTATTTTAAATTTCTCATTGAAAATATCTCACAGTAGAATCTTAATTAGGAGACTTGTATCCCATTTTAGAGAGCCAAATTGTGTAGTCATTAAGGTATTAGGCTAGAAATCAAGAGACTGAGTTCTAGTCCTACCCTTAGGCACAGGACCATCTGGTGACCCTGGGCCATTCACTTTTTTTCAGCCCTAGGAAGAAGGCAATGGCAAACCACTTACTAAAAAAATATATGCAGAGAGTAGTCCAGGCAGTCTCTGAGAATTGGACCTGATTGAACAACAAGAAAAAACTATTTGAATCCACTGGAGTGACTGAGTCAGATTCATCCAGAATTCAGATTCTGTTTTTGTTTAATTCTTAAGTGTATCGAGGGGTTTATTTATATTAGCACTCCAAATTTTGCAAGCTGTAGAAAAATAAAATTATAATTTAACTATTGACTTAAAGAACTAACAAAACTCACAAAATACACAAAGCATATTTTTGATATTTGTCTATTATCATGAACATAAAATAATATATTTGGGAAACTTAGTTTTATAAATTAGATAATACCAGGTACTGTTAGTTTCGCATGTGATTAAATTATTAGGTGATTTCTTTATTCTATTTAAATTTTCACTGTACGTTTTTCAAAAAGACATTTCAGTCGTAAAAAAAGAAGCAAATTCGTAATGGAGGCAAATAGCATCAGTAGTGCTATTGCTTGTTGCACAGAGAGTTCTATATCATTCCAGAAAGTTGTCCATTTTTAATTTGTCTCCAGTGTCCATATTGTATCTAAATTTTGGAGTTTATTCAATTAATTCTAAAATCCATTCACTCATTTGTAGAATCTTGGCTTTAAATTTCTGACTAAACATTTCAGGTTTTGCATTTACAGTTCACAATTCATCTTTATTAACTCCTCTTATAACATTATTTGTGTAAAGTCTCTAATAGAGTATATTTTATAACTGTTAGGAAGTGTAATTTTTTTTTTAAAAAAAGAAACTTAGGTATTTCATCTGTAGTTTCCAGAATACTCCAGGACTTCCATTGGCTTGTTAGTTACCTGTGACAGCCTCAGTTCTGTTTCTCAACTGAACTTGATTGCTTCATCCATAGAACTTTCGATAGTAATCTAGTGAACTTCAGAAAAAGTATGACTTGCAGTACTGATTATAAATACTAGACTGTATCAAAAGATCTAAGATCAAATTTTGTTTTTTGTTGGTTGACAGTTATTGAGCAATGAATCCTTTTTCTCATGATTGACCAAAAGCTGTTGCTGGTAGCAGGATAAATAAAATTACATAATAAAAGTAGTGGATGTGAGCGACACCTTATTAACAAGATAGGTTAAACCATTTGAAAACAGATTTATAAACCTGATCAAATTACTTGTGTGATCAATTCTGAAATTACATATTTTGTGTAAAATGAACATACATCTAGTCACTTAATAGGTTCTATGAAAGATTTCATAGATGCTTATAAAATCATAAGTTTTCCTTTATCCAGTAGGACTTGATAGAAAAGATGATAATATCCTAGGAGCAAAATGTTTGACTCCAGAATAGCTGTTTCAAATGTTGATATAAAAATAAACCCAAGAGTTTTATTTCAGGATTGTAACAGAAAATACTGAGCTGGTAAGCTTGTAATGTTAATAATGAAGCAAAAGTTGGTAGTCAAACAGAAGACGACAACTTAGACTTATTTGAAAAGTTAATGCTCTTTTTAAACTAACTTTAATACATGCCAAATAGACATCATGTGGGTTTATGGGTATGATGCATATGTATTAAGGTATGCTTTATAGTTCAGTTAACTAATGCAATGTTTGTGGGTGCATGATTAACTGTGCTTCGCATACAAGCTTATTCTGATGAGGTTATATGATTGTAAAGGTTACTAATACAGTGCCCATTTGTTCATTACGCTTTGTGTATATGTACACTGTGTAGGCATCTTTTAGATACCCCAGACTGGCACTGATCTGCTTTGGTATATGTGTATACATGATATGCATGTTCCTTAGTCATATTTTTAGTGTTCCTTATGCAAATAAAAAGCATCACTAGGCCTTTTATTGCAGTTTTCCCAATTCGCAAATAAAAACATCAAAGAACAACAGGACTGTATTTCCTGGGCTTGAGTCCCGGCAGGTAGTCTGGAAAAAAACATGTCCCATCTGTTGCTCGATCTTGCTAAGGAAGCAAGATGTCAATGCCTGCAAAAAAAAAAATGAAGCAAATTTTATAAAAATCAAAACTTTACAGGCAAATGTGTTGAAACAATGTTAGTTGTGCACTATCTTCAAGAGATGGTTGAAAAGATCCCTGGTGTGTTTGTGGGCAGGTTCTTTTTTAATGACAGATTCCACTCTAAAGAGATGTTCCAGTGGGTGGGAGTAGAAGTATGCTGCTTGATTCCTCGGTAACATTTTTTTGCAACTTGATTGAAAGTAGCCCTCAGGATGAGTTAGATGTATAACAAGGAAATATCAATTTAAATCTGGTTCACATTGCTTCTAATGGTCATAACATTCTAAATCTTTCAACTTGTAAGAGTGGAATAAAGAATACCCACATAGTTTTGAATTTTACTAAGAACACAATATTTTGAATGAGGTATTTTTTCTTAGCTCAAGCTAAAATAAGCTTGCTTTCTTGTACACCTCTAGAGTACATTTTAAAGGACTGAAATTGAGTATTCCACTAATGATATACTTAGTGGCCTTCAGTATACATGCTTTGTGAAATAATTTGAGTGTTCAAAGAACATGCTTTTTGTGTAATCTTCAGTTATATGAAGGCTGTAGGTGCAGACCACATTGTTCAAAGTTTATAGGGCATACCTGGTAGAATGGATGTTTATTAGTTTAATTTAAAATATGAAACTTGATTTAAATCCCTTTGGTAATGAATAGAACAGAATTCTTTAATGACCAAGTGTGATTAGGCACACAAGGAATTTGTTTCTGGTACGTAAGCTCTCAGTGTACATACAACAGTTGTGATATCATTAACATAGTCATTTTAAAATACATTCATCAAAAAACATTAGATACAACACTTAGTGATAGTCATGGATACTAAATAAGCAATCAACACAAATCGTACTAGGATACTAAGTAAAAAATACAAACAGTAAGATACAAACAACAAAATTATAGCCATAAGAAAATAAGGAGATAAGGAATAGGGAAGATGAGAATAATGATGGTAATACTGCCTTTTTAGATAGTTTGACAGAGTTGTGGGAATTAGTTGTTTAGCGAAATGAAGGCACGGGAGGAAAAACTCCCTTATGTCTAGTTGTTCTAGACAGTAGGCAGTGCCCTATAAGGTCATT